>WFMF01000065.1:244623-432614 GCA_011033025.1 Beroe forskalii | reverse complement strand
ATCATACAGGAGAAAGGAGCCCAAATTCACCAACCTAGCAGCTAATCGTGTCATGTTATACTGTGCATTGAAGAGGGTCGTAGAGGCAGCGTGGAGACGTAGAATATCGTCCTGAAAGAAACAGATTTATTCGTAGATGTTGTTGATATATTGTATTTCTCACTTAGGTTGTCATGCAGGTTGTTTAGGAAGTGATTTGCACTAACCTGTTTACACTCCGCATACTCAGTGCTACACGCTGTGTGCTCCTTCACTGCATTGTGATACTGCTGCTTCCGAAGTTCCACCTTCCTAAGATATAATGTACAGAAAACATCAGAATATTATCATAAAATAATGTATTTTACTTGATAAATATTTTATGCGAATACTAATATAAAAACAATTTGTACTTTTGTCCGTTGTCGATAAGGGGGACGTGAAGCAAAACAAAAGCCAGACTTAATTTTAATATGTGAATATTAATAAAAACAATTAAGGGTTGAATGTACTTGAAGTCAGTCTGAATAAAGTCCGTGAGAGGCTCAGTCAGGACCATTCGTATCTGTTCATTGTGCCTCTCATTGCTTTCCTCCCAGTGCTCCATCGCTGAAGTGTACATCTTCATTGAATTCTTCAGAGGCATTGTAGACGATGCTGACATCAGCTGTTCAAACTGAAAAACATATTAACAATAAGCTTGATAAAAAAATTACTTATAGATGCAGAATTAAAATTGTCAAAATTGATGATATTCTGTAGATTGATTAATATATGAAGTCATTCTTGAAAAACTCAACAAGGAAACTACCTCCATGTTGATGAGTCTACTTGTTTTAATTATTCTTCTGTTTTCTTCTTCTCTCCTTATCAGCAAATCTAATAATCTGTTGAGCTTTTTCTCCACATCACTAACTTGGGCCTGGTCAAAAAATCTATATAAAATTCCCTGTGGACTGTGCTAATTAAGTACTATAAGAGTATCCAATAAACATAGTCCTGAAATTAGATTCAATTTGCCAGATTAAACCCCTCAGAGGTGAATTCTGATATCAACTAGAGGGGGGAGTTTCACTGTCCCAATTGTCCCAATTGTCCCTGTCCCAATTTACTTTTTTTTGAGTTTGGGACTGGTTTTTGGGACAATTGGGACAACTGGGACATTTGGGACAATTGGGACAAACAAAAAGTTGTAAAAATCAGTCATTTAGAATATTTTACATTGATTCAAGATTTTCTATCATTGAAATGAATGTTATATTCATACTAGTATGCTAAGTACATATTTTGGTTGCGTTTGTCTCTGTCATTTTTGTCCCAATTGTCCCAAATGTCCCATTTGTCCCAAATGTCCCATTTGTCACGGTCCACATTCACTTTTTGAGTCCCATTTGTTCCATTTTCTCTGTCCCATTTGTCCCAATTGTCCCAAATGTCCCAATTTTCCCAGTCCGCATTCACTTTTTTGAGTTCCATTGTTTCTATTTTCTCTGTCCCATTTGTCCCAATTGTCCCATTTGTCCCAAATGTCCCAATTGTCCCAGTCCGCATTGACTTTTTTGAGTCCCATTTTTTCTATTTTCTCTGTCCCATTTGTCCCAATTGTCCCATTTGTCCCAAATGTCCCATTTGTCCCAATTGTCCCTGTTCCAATCCACTTTTTCTTGAGTTTGGGACAATTGGGACAGTGAAACCCCCCCCCCCCACTAGAATAGAATTTCATATTTTTAAGCTGTCATTTTCAAGCTGTCCTTTTAAAAAGCAGACAAAATGGAGAAATTGGACAAAATTTGAAAGGGGCATTTTTGTTTTGGTTGTTTTTGAAGAGCAGAAAAACTGACAAAGTAGGGCATAAGGACAAAATAGACAATGTAACCCCACATGATATCACTATATATTTTAACTATAACCAATATAACTGCAATTTCCTAATTACAAACTTGGTAACTTGGAAAATTACAAAAAACCAAACCTCTTCCTTTAAGAGTGCTACTTTGAACAGTGGTGAGTGTTCAACTGTTTCTTCAAATGTCAGTCCCATATCCTTGACAAAAGATTATCCTTTCACTGGATTGGTAAACAATTTTCTCATTTATTATTAATAAACAGCACATTGATTTAATTGAAGATGTTTGAGGCTGCTTCTACAGAGTTCCTGAAGACTTTTAACAAAAATTAATAATTTTTGTTTTCTAAAGTTTTTGAATAACTTAAACCTTAACAAAAAGACATAAAAAACAAAAGAAGCATTTGCCATTTTCAACTCAAATAGAACCTACTATGGTATATGGTCGGAGATCGTCCTAACTCATGTTTATAAACCCAAAAAAAACGTAGGACAGTGTGAACCAACATAAGTCGAGCCCTCGTAAGTCCCTCGTCTGTAGATACCACGTTATTCATAGTAAGTTTTTGAATAACTTAAACCTTCACAAAAATACATAAAAAACAAAAGAAGCATTTGCCATTTTCAACTCAAATAGAACCTACTATGGTATATGGTCGGAGATCGTCCTAACTCATGTTTATAAACCCAAAAAACGTAGGACAGTGTGAACCAATGAAAGATGAGCCCAGGTAAATCCCTTATCCATGGGTACCACGTTTTTCATAGTAAGTTGCCTCTTAATCAACCAGTCATTAAGGACAATCTAAATCTTATCTTTATAATCACATACGTCGTAATAGCAATGTCCTGTATGGAGCCCCTCAGCTTCGATTCCTTGTTTAACATGCTGTACAGCAAGGATATACACTGAGTTTACCATGGTTAGGCACTTAGACACCCATTAGTACTAATACATAAGGTGCAATTTATCCCCTCCATCTTTTTGAAATGTTTCCTTGTGGTTGACAAATTTGACTTTACAAGTTTATTGTGTTATTAACAAGAATTAATATGCTAATATATAATGGAGCAATCAATAGTTGATATGAATATAATTGACTGAATAAGTTGAAAATAGCATTGTTCCACAACAAGCAAAAGTGTTTCACTTTAAGGAGCTAACAGAATGGTAGGTAATTAGAGAGGAAATGACATTTAATGTTCTACAAAGAAGAAGAAAGTGGCAACGATTAATATGCTAATATGTAGCAGGGAGCCACGATATCTATTATTTAACATCAACTGAAAAGATTGAAAATAGCGTTGTCCACAACAAGCAACAACGGTCCACAACAAGCAACAGTGTTTCACACAAGGAGGTTGGCACAACTGCAGGTAAACAGAAATAATGTCAGGAATTGATATGCTAAAACATAGAGCCATCAATATTTAACATCAACTGAATAAGCAACAGTGTTTTACAGGATTAGTAGTTGGCATATTGATAAGTAAGAATCAATACGTATACCATCAACTTAATACATCAAAAGGTTGAAAAAAGCACATTCAATATTTAATTTAATAATGTTCCACAAGCACCAATGGTTTGAACAAGAAAGCTGGCAGAATTGGTGCAAAAAGAAATAGAATACTGGCAAGATATATGGAGACATCAATGCAATACATGACTGTTATATCAATATCTCAAAAAAAGCACAGCAAAAAGAATTTTTAGGTATGCTGAATTTGGAATTCCAGAACAAGCAAAGGTATTTCAATTACATAGTTGTACAACATAATCTAAGATGGAAAAAAGTCTTGCAGATTGATGACTGATGTCTTGAAGAAAGATTTCTTTTTAATTCAAATAATTTAATAAAAAATAATCTAAGCTAAGACAAAAAGATATTATTGATAATCATTACTGAATATACAATGTAAGCTTTCTTCAATCTTCAAATAGCGCTCGATTTAATGGTATGGTCTTCTTTCCCCTAACAAGGGGTGCCGCGCCGCGCACTCCGTGCGCGAACTTAGGGCACTGGTTAGGGCAATGTCTTTTTAGCTTCCAAAAATTCAGTTGCGAACGAACTCGGCAAGCTGCCGCGTTCCCCTAACCAGGGCCCAGGGGCGCCGCGCGCACTCGGTGCGCGGAATTGGAACCTGTGTCTTAATTATTGTTCCTAAGCCCGCATAGGTGTGTGTGTACGCGCCGCGCGCTTCCCTACGAGATATACAGGGATATACGCGTTTAGCAATCGTAGGATGTTACCCTACCCTCGCGCGCGCGGCGCGACGTTCCACAATTTGACGTCACTTTGCGCCTTCGGACATCGCCCGTCGAGTTTAGCAATAATTATTGGTTAGGGCAAACTAGGTATTCAGTTTATAAGTGATATTGAATTGTCTACTACCTCTTGATATTCATATTGATTCAAACATTCTTCTTTCAGACCAGTAGAAAAGTGTATTTATTTCGTTATTCTGATTTTAAACTTACAACGATCAAATATCAACAGTTGAGTACAATTTTTATAGTAAATTTATTATTTGGTTCCTATGACTGCATGTGTTTATTTTTTAGTTTCAGTTTTTATAAATTGATTCCTAAGCCCGCATAGGTGTGTGTACGCGCCGCGCGCTTCCCTACGGGAGAAGCGCGCCGCGCGAGCCACACAGGGATATACGTGTTTAGCAAATAAATTGACTTGGCTATGTCTTTCATGCTGATGCAGCCTTGGCAAGTCATTAAACTGCAACTTTTTTTTGTAAATATGTTGTTTTTATTATGACTGTATGTACTAGTTCAGAAAGTATACTTTTTTAAACCCTTTTAATAGTGTTGAATAAGTCTTCAGTTAGGAGTTTTGTGTAAATTGAATTTGCTCTTTGTGCTCGCAAGGAGAAGTGTGTTACAATGTAGATTTATTAATTAATTATTATTTGGTTTAAAGTACACTCATATTTTATTATTGTTTTTAGGTTATGTAAGTGGTTTATGTAGGTAGTTAATGAATATGACACACTTTATTATTAGAACTAATTAATTAATTAATTAATTTTGAACTGTCAACCCTTCTTCAATGCTCAAGTTCAGTGAATCAATTTTCTGCCTCTCTTCTTCAATCACTTTTTTTCTAAGATATGTATCGCTAGTAATTTCTTGGTGTCTATGAGGCATGGAAAGAGATCATATGTCAATTCTGCCATCAGTTCCTTAATCACTTTTCAATATCCTTGGCCATCACCCCATCATCTCCAAGCTTTAATACAGAACTACATAGGTCATCTGATGGTAGGACAAAACCCCACCCGGACAAAACCCCACCCGGACATAACCCCACCTTAGAGCACAAATTGCGCGATGGGAACGTTCGTGCGAACCATACGTCCTAACCCTAACCGTAACCATTGCGTCACAGGATTACGCACGAGCATCCCTTTCGCGCAATTTGTGCTCTAAGGTGGGGTTATGTCCGGGTGGGGTTTTGTCCGGGTGGGCTTTTGTCCGCGCACCGGTCATCTATATGGTGGAAAGGTGGACCGTGGTGTCAACTTACTGGTGGTATTAAACAAACCAACCATGTTTCACTGAAATGATCAATCACTTCAAACATAAAACACTATTATTGATATTCTATATCTGCTTTTTAAATTTCTTTTATTAACTTATGCCCCCAATGTATGGAATGTGTTACCCTATGATAATCGTACTGAAAATGATGTTTCAAGGTTTAAAACCAAGCTTAAAACATATTTATTTAAGAATGCTTTTGATTAAATGCTCTATGTGAAATTATGGACATTTTGAAAGACTTTATCCCTATGAGTCGCTTTTGATAGCTTGGGTTGAATTATGAGTAGAAATATTTGTAGTTTTGAATCCATTATGGGCTTTAAGGCGATTAATTAAATGTTTGGTTATTATTATTATTATTATTACAATTTTATCAGAAGTTTATAATTGATGATGTTATTTATAATCTTCTTTGTAGAACAAATACAGTCATCTTTGTAGTCAAGCCACAGAACTCTCCAACAACTCCAACCATAGTCTTTGATGGGATCCATGAAAGAATGCCTTCATCAGAGAGCTAGGCAGATCCAAATAAAGCATGAGACACCAAAAATGATATGGTGTTATGAAAGCTAACACTTTGGCACACGGACTTGCGACCGTGTTGTGGGGTTGAATGCATTTGACAGGCGCCCAACCCTCCCCCAACCACAAGATGTAGTGTGTTAGTTTCAGAAGCTCCAAGTTCATCAAGGAAATTAAGTTCATCAATATCTTTATCCAGTGTAGGGAAGATAAAGTTCCATCTGGTCCAGACAAGATCAGAAGATCAAGTCAACTGTGTTTACTTGTAAACATTTATAATCTGACATTGTAATGATACTCCAGTTGTTATGAACAGCTGGAGCTCTCTCAGCTAAAAAAAAGGGTTTAGGATACCGAAAAATTTACGTTTAGATCTGTGACGTGACTCAGCCAGAGTTATATGAGACACATACCCATTTTCTAGGTCATATTTATTAAGATAAGTCTTGAATCATAACATTATTTGCTCTCTATCTGTTATGTTATTTGAGGTCTATGGAAGGACCTCTTTCAAAATGGACCAATATGATGAAAGGATGGCAACTAAGATTCTTTGTCTTAGATGAACACACCCTATGTCTGAACTACTATACCAGTAAAGAAAAGGTTCGAAAAGATATCAAAAGAGGAAAGATTTTCTTGAAAGGAGCTATTATTGGTAACTAATAAGCTTGAAATTTACATGAAATGTTTTGTTGCAAGCAATTTACTAGATTCAAGAATATCTGCTAAATGTATAGCATATAATTTACACGTTTTTTATCAATCAATCCATATGCACACTTTCATGTACTAAGCAGGTTATAATTTTTGCTTGTTTATCATCATTATGGAGTGGATTATATTTTCAGGTATAGATGATACAGATGACAGTACATTTACAATTAGTGTAGAAGGGAAAACTTTCCATTTTAGAGCTGCTGATGGTGAGGATCGTGACAGATGGGCACATTCCCTTGAAGAGACTATTTACAGACCTCCCACATTGCACCATAGTGAAAAGTAAGGTACTCCAATTGAATGATTGGTTATTAACCAGCTTCAAATCATTATCTAGAATTGATGTACTAAAATCATCTGAATGACCAAATTGATTATCATCAGAATAGTTTTAGACTACAATATTCTTGCTATTCCTTTCTTACTTGATACTTCAATGTCATCACTGTTCAAGTTAAAGTTTTTTAAAGTGTTATGAAAGTTTGGGAAGTTTTTGAAGTTTGGGAAGTTTTTTTTTTTATTCTCCAGCAATGTGGGAGTCAAAAATACTCTCATCACAAATAATGAATGAAAATAACATACATGTTTCATTCATAATTTATGATTAGAGTGTTTTTGACTCCCACATTGCTGGAGAATTTAACAAACTTTGTAATGGGACTTTAAAAACTTCCTAAACTTTGTTAACATTAAAAAAACCTACTTATAGTTTATAGTCCTTACAAAGATTTGATAGCAATGTTAATAAGATCCTAAGTCAGAATTCTCAGAATCACCCTTGTTTTGTTTATCTGTGGTTAAACAATAATTTGAGTTTTATTTACTCCATAATATGGTGAGGTGGAGATATTATCAACCAAGCCTAAATTATATCAACTCCTTCAGTTCACCTCGGCACAACATTAATGACTTACAGAGGAAACTTGCTGAAGTGAATGGGTACCTCAGTTTACTTGAGGAGTCCATGTCAGGGATGGTGCAACAGGTTAGTATATATCTTCTGCTTATCAAGCAATTTCACCAAGCAATTTCAGTTATTGTTATATTGTTAACTGGTTTGAACTGTTTCTCAAATGCATATTAACATTATATGTTTAATAGATAATAGATGTTAGATCAATTTAAGGACAACTTACGATAGATTAATTCAGGTAATCTATGATCAGGACCCATCAGACTCAGCTCAGATTGAAATGTGTAATAATGCAATGATATCCTCACTCAGCGACTGTATTGGAGAAATGAACAAACTGGAGTTTAGTGCAGGTTACTACCTTATTCAGTTCATTTTTAGCATTTTCCTTGATATCTTAGATGAGTTAGCCAATGAACTGTAAAGGAATGGATTGAGATGAATCTCAATAGAAATTGATTATGATTAGTGATCATCATAATATCATGGTATTTAACATGACTTCCAGGTAAGGTTACAAACGCCACTGGAGTTAAAGTCTCTGACTCGGGGGATGCTCTTATTAGCAATGCTGAGGAAGATGTTCCTGACCAACCAGATGAAGATAGTGCTTCAGAGGTACACATTATGTTTCTGTGTCCGTAGTTGTGATGTCCTAAAACATCTCCGTATGTCTAAACTTTAAATTCCTGTTGATATATTGCCTTGCTCCCATCGTGCCTCTATTCTGATCCCTGCCCTATATATGCCCATTTCCTAACTCCCTGTAGTACTCGGAATTTCAGAGCGATGGGAGTGATGCGTTCTGTTCGGCTGATGAGGAATTCGAGGAGTCTGTGTGCAGTGAGAAACCTACCCTGTTGGTTCTGGAGAGCGTGCCCAGCAAGGAGATTCTTGCAGCGCAGGTAAACAATCACTTTTAAGCGTGTTGTTATTTTAAGCGTGCTATTATATGGCTGATTCATGTGAAAATGTCCGCCGATCTTTCGGTGTATGTCTGCATTACCTAACCCCCATTTGAAAGAAAATTTCATTAATAGTTGTGATTTGAAAATCAACTCACTCGCAAATCACAATCAAGGCTGTGAAATACGTGAAAAAATCGTCATATTTGCTTCTGAGGAAAAATACGCGTATTTTTCTAGGTTACTTACCTATGAAAAAGAAAAATTTCGATTGAGGTTGTTAAATACGCGATAGTTTACGGGAACATACCTCTGATTTGAAATTTGAGCAAAATTTCAAAATTAGAGGAAAAAATACGGCAGTTTCTGCCAAAAATATGTTTCGTTTTTTTTGTCGTAGATTTTTTTGAAAATACCGACGTATTTTCAACAACCTTTCAGCTACTCAGCAGAAAACTCGTAGAAGCTTATTAATAATTTCCTAGAGATTTTGTCTGTTTTCTCCTATTATTTGCTCTCTGTTTACCTGCCGTCTTTCTCTCCACAAAAAATTTCACTCTTATTTCATATTCAAAGTTTTTGTTATCTTTCCGCATCTTCTCACCAATCTCTCTTCTCCACTAGCAGTCTTTTCTCTAAATTTCTCCGTTCTCTTTGTCTAATAACATTTTCCTGGTTCTGCTATATCCTCATTAACTTCTCCCAACAAGAACTCGATAATATTTACCAAGACCTCCTAACGTGCATCCGAACTCGAAGGTAACTTTGAACTCACTAACTCAACTGTGCATTTTGTCTGACCTACGTATATCAAGAGTTTGCTACAGTCTTGAGGACACTTTCGGGCACCTACCACTTCTATATTGCAAGGGGTGCCTGCCCAATCGGGTTTCCGCGACCGCGGTTTCTTCCGGAAACCGCGGAGTTCCGCACCTACCACTTCTATATTGCGAGGGGTGCCTGCCCAATCGGGTTTCCGCGACCGCGGTTTCTTCCGGAAACCGCGGAGTTCCGCACCTACCACTTCTATATTGCGGGAGGTACCTGCCCAATCGGGGGCTCCGCGACCGCGGTTTCTTCCGGAAACCGCGGAGTTCCGCACCTACCACTTCTATATTGCGGGAGGTACCTGCCCAATCGGGGGCTCCGCGACCGCGGTTTCTTCCGGAAACCGCGGAGTTCCGCACCTACCACTTCTATATTGCGAGGGGTGCCTGCCCAATCGGGGGCTCCGCGACCGCGGTTTCTTCCGGAAACCGCGGAGTTCCGCACCTACCACTTCTATATTGCGAGGGGTGCCTGCCCAATCGGGTTTCCGCGACCGCGGTTTCTTCCGGAAACCGCGGAGTTCCGCACCTACCACTTCTATATTGCGGGAGGTACCTGCCCAATCGGGAGCTCCGCGCAATCGCGGTTTCTTCCGGAAACCGCGGAGTTCCGAACCACCGCGGGGTGCCTGCCCAATCGGGTTTCCGCGACCGCGGTTTCTTCCGGAAACCGCGGAGTTCCGCACCTACCACTTCTATATTGCGGGAGGTACCTGCCCAATCGGGGGCTCCGCGACCGCGGTTTCTTCCGGAAACCGCGGAGTTCAGTGCCTCCCACCTCTATTCCAACGCTGGACTGGGTGATCAGGAGCCTGCAGAGAGATAAATTTATGTTGAGTAATAACTTCATAGGTCACTGAAAACACCTATGGTGAGGGAGACCGAATAAGGGCAAAAACACTGATCTACAATACATCGCAAGACAGATTTTCATGCGTGAGACGTGAGTTTCGTGTCATATACAATGAACGATGATGATTGATACCCATCGAAGTTTTGACTCACTTGAACACTCTCCTCCTCCTCCCCTCCAGAGGTGAGTCTGATGAAGGCTGAATCCCTGTCAATATGCACGTGTAGGTGCTTCACCCACCCACACAAAGAGACAGCGTCCAGGGACAGGGACGGAGATAGGGGGACGGAATACTGGACGTGGCGGAGGACGGGGAACGAGGCGTAGGTGAAACTACCATGGCAACGACCAATCACTGAAAAGGAAGAGGTGAGTTACCATGGCAACGACCAATCACTGAGGGAGAATGAGTGGTAGAGTTCATGTGATCCGTGATAGTCTTGTAGTCTGTGGATGGGGTTTGAAGAAGTTTGTTCAAAATTTGTGTGAATACTGAATATAACAAAACTTACTAGCGATAATGATGAAGAAAAAAGGGATCCATAACTTTGACATTGTACTCAAATTTGAAAGGTTGAGTACTTTATTTGAAGCACGATTGATTGACTCTATCTCGTTCGACGTTTATGCCGAACGAGATAGAGCGCCAGTGATGGACTACAACACACCGTTAATAATCAGCAAGAAAGCAAAAACGTCGTCAAAAAGTGCTAATTCAGGAAAACTGATCAGTCAAAATTAATTTTCAATGAAACTCTCGCAATTTAATCAACTGCTGCCTTAGATCGTAATGGAAAACAAATGCAAGATCTTCTCTACTATGAGACAAAGGGCAGCGAATAAAGCACTGTATCTCTGAAAACAAGCCATCTTCTCCGAGAAAAGACGGTCAATAATGGCGTGATTATCATAGTTTGAAGTAGTTAATTTGTGACGTCACGTGACCTAATCTGTTTCCAACAATCCATTATATAAACGGGAGATAACGACACACAGACTATACCAACAACTCAGATATATCTAGAACTTTGCTAACAGTTCAACATAGGACAGTGTGCTTATCAATATATAAAAACGATATATGTATGTGCCCACACTAAAGATAGGCAGGTAAGATGACGTCATTATCATAGCTTAACGTGGGCAGTTGATGACGTTAAAAGTCACGCATGCAGAATAGGCGATTAAAAGAGCTGACATTTTATTTGTTTAAAGTGGAGAGTTATTGACAAAATATCGCCTATTTTCCAAGCGCAACTTTTAGTGTGTTGTGCTTGCCGTGTTTTGATATAATATAAATTTTAATTTTAATATTGAATTATTTATTTATAGCTAATTATATTTATAATGAAATGTCCTGGAATTAATATATCTTCAATTCGCAAGAACACCTGCCCTTAATGCCGAATAGCTTTTTTAATTTGGGGAAGTCAAGGTCCGTAATTCGGTAATGAAGAAAAATAAAGGCTTACAGCCTATTTACTTACAATATATCTAGTAAAGCACCAATTTATTTCTAAAATCCTGAAATAAATCAGAAAACCGTGGGATAAAAAAAACTGATTCCAGAATATAGAGATTCCAGTAGAGATATGCTCGGTGGGCAAAAAATATACGGTTGACGGCAAGTTTCAAGGCTTAATAAAAGCTTAAAGTGATCGATTGATCGATGATGCGAAGCTGCCAATTTTCCCAGTCTCCCGTGAGTTAGTAACTATCAGATTATCACAGTCATTGGACAGATAGTACATTGAGATGATTTATTGAGATATTTGTATACTCTTGAGACTTCGAATCCGTACCCGTCAACTATTTGCCATGGCTTCTCCGGATTAAAAGAAACTATTCTTTCCTATAAATAGAAGTTCTGTGAAGATTACATCTGTAAAGATAGTTCAAAAGAATTTCTAAATTTAACCAATTCTATGCGGAAATGTTGGATTCACTAATCATTCAAAGATTCATCCAAAGACCGCGATACAATTATTAAACTGAAATTTAAAAAAGGCCAATGTGGTCATCGGAATAAATAAAAGAAATGAAAATTCTGACAAGAAAATTCCGACGTAAAAGAAATAGAATATGCTATGGCAAGTAACAAAGTTTAAGAAATATAAAACATTGGTCCCTGCTAACTACTCATATTCGTTGGATGTTGAATCTATACCTTTAAACATTCTAAACGACGGAATAGAAATAGAAGACGAGGTCTCTATGGGAATGAAAAAGGCGAAATTGCAGTAAAAATAGAAGGCACAAGCCAATAGACGCACATTTTACATATATCCAAACAAACAACTGTACCGGCTAACACAAAGACACTGCATACTCAGAGATGATGATGTCATTATCATGGTTTACAGTGGTTCATTGATGACATCATAGAGCCTATACTTGTCACGGGGGATACCATAATACTAGCATAATGTAGCAGTAACTGGAAGATATACTGAGGAGGTAAACTGTAAATGATAATCAGGCTTCGGTTACGGACTACTTCCGAGGCTAAGGACGTCTTAACTACTCGAGTATGTGACTTATTACTACTCGAGTTTATATGACTTACTGTACAGACTACAGACACCGACCTTATCTACATATGGTCGCTGTAAGTTGTATTTTATAGAGTTCATGGATCAAAGACGGTATATGAGTCGTGTTTGTTCTAATCAATAAACTTCTCAAAATTTATGACTATGATGAATGATATATTCATTGAAATATCACAAGAACACGACGTTGTAATTGCTACAATTGAAGATGTTCGTAACCACTCGTCCTATTTCTGATTAAATAGTCATTCCAACATACTCGTGCACAATGCCCACGGTATGGCCCTTAGGTCCTGGTCTAAAAACATGGCCTATTGGACAATTCCCATTGTTCTGAAAACATAAAGACATGAAGTTTTTATTGCCAACTCTACCTAAAACCTGAACTTAAAAACTAAATTAGATTACCAAACTACCGCACTGTTTTACTGTATTCTACTGTTCTATTCTCCTAGTGAGCAGGTGTAATCAGGTCTTGTGGCGGCCGCTATCTTTGTGAAAATGATGACGTCATTATCATGGTTTACAGTGGTGGTTTGATGACGTCATTATCATGGTTTACAGTGGTGAATTGATGACTTCACGGCGGCTGCTATCTCGTGTTTAACATTTTAACAAGAGTCTTTAACAAGAGAGTTTTAAGCCAAGTGTTTTACCAGGTATTGTTTTTAAGCAGGTTCAACAGTTCTAACTCCTTACGTCTACGCTGTTAGAAGAATAATTAAGTCGTGTAAAACAATGGACATAATGAAGTCGTTGTCATGCCTTAGAAGGCAGAGTTGCGAGCATAGAACCGCTTATTCACTGGGCAGGACTCAAGATAGTTGTCTAAGCTCGTCAACAAGTCTAAGGGCTCCCTGCACTAAACTTTCCATATGAACTTCTTATTGAAAGCACAGACACAATGGCAAAACACTGTATTTCTTCAGCACCGTGATACGGTGCTGCATCTATGGTTTTTGTGACAAGCCATTAAGCTAATAAAATTCGTAGACACGCACCTATCAGGTCCATTTTGGGACACTTCCTGAGGCAGGGGCGCAGTCCGAGGGATGTATCCGGTTTTGGACGACAGCCAAAAGGGCGAACTAAACCAAAGTTCAATATAGAGTATAGACCCGATCAGGTAAGTGTCTATGTAATATAGACACCGATGAAAAGCGTTACGGGGTTTCATAATTAGCTTTTCACGGCAATATAATTGCTGTGGTTTTGTGAATAGTGAATGAAAAGAAAAGGCGAGAATTAAAAATGGTAGTCGGTACGATCGGAAATCAATGAATTAATTTGTTTAAAATATTAAAATAACAGTTAAAATCATCATTCGGTTTCGCATTCAAAACCTAGCTGCTGAGAAAAGCTTGAAAAAGATCAAGTACAAGCAGTTTGTTGAACATACAAGCAGATAATATGAGCTAAAATTCGGCAAATTATAAATAGCACTGCAGCATACTATTCAAGATAAATATATCTGATCGATGATGCAACTTGATTAGAATATTTTTAAACTATTTTATTAATAGCATTCGTCAACAGGACAATAGTATTCATCAATCTAGAGGAACCGATGTATCGTGGTAAATCAGAGAATGATATATACTTTAATCATTTACACAATTATTTCAAAATAATTATGCAATAATTTCAAACAAATAACGCAATATCTACAGATGATCCATTATAATCGAAACATGAAAATATCATTGTGTTGAATGTAGTATGAATGTCGAATGAAGAAATAAACGTACAACAAAGATATTTTATTATTCTTCCTAAAGGATGCAATGATAATGGTCTGCGGCAGTATAAGTTGTAACTTTGTAAAAACATATGATATGAAGAACAACACGAACGTTAAAAGCTGCTGCAACACCAGCATTACGACCCATAATGATTAAAACATAAAAATATATCCATCACGGGACAAAGCAAAGTATAAAGTTATAAATGAAGATATAAGATATAAATGGGTCACGTGACACCACCTCACTTCACAAGCAGAATATAGGTAGGTACCCCGCAAGTTATACCGCTAGTAAAACTTATATGTGGAAAGTAATGTGAATAAAAAGGGAGAATAATGATGTATCATTGGTTTGATTATGATATGGAAGTGAAACGCAGTTTATTGTAATACTTCGATTCTATTAACGCGAGCACCAATGGTGAAGCCCGGAAAAGTTTAGAACTCGTGCACCCCTATGAAACCGCAACTAGAACCAATGAAATTGTACAATTCGTAAAACCATTGAAGTTGGAAGAACCCCCACTTTTTACAATCCAGTGAGTATTGAACCTAACATCTTGGAAAAGTGTCATAATTACTTCGCACCATTTTCAACTATAGTTAATCCAATTCCAAAAGGTCAGTGAGGCATCATGAAAGTTAGATACACTTTGAATCTAAAACTGCCCTCTAAAAAAGTAAAGGAATAACTAGCCAACTGTAACGGAACGAATTATGTTTCTATTTTCGTTGGCTCAGTGTGAAATTCAGCGCATTCCAGCAGCAAAAACACGGATAGCATCACTATGACAACAACCAATGAGGAGCAAGGACACGGATAATTACCATGGCAACAACCAATGAGGAGCAAGGACACGGATAATTACCATGACAACAACCAATGAGGAGCAAGAGCACGGGTAGAGCTTCATCTTTACCGAATGATGAAAACATACTAACATGTGAGTATTGCTCCGACGACTCCCGCGAGAGAAATATATAACATATTATGTTACTGTTAAATAAAGAAACGGGAAAATAGCCAGTTGACTGGCACCAGTTCACCACTCTTCAAGTTAAAACAATAATAAAGTGCAATGCAACAAAATATAGTGACCGCGATGTCACTCGCACCTCTTTACCTTACGAGCAGTGTTCATATCTGGGACGAAATCTGGGGATTTGAAGGAAAAATCCTAATATTTTTGCACCCATAAAATTTCAAAACGACGTCGTGATAATAGTAATACGTTAAAATTAAAAATGGGTTATATTGAAAAAATTGCCCCATATTTTCGAACCCCTCAAAATTTCGATACCAGAAATATTGTCGCAAATAAATATTTCTCGTGGGCAAATATAAGAATGCGACGCGTTCACTTTTAATTGGTTAATTGGCGTTGACTGGACAGAAAATGCATCCAATAGAATGCAACAAAGCGGTTTCATTCGGTTTGCCACTCACTAAAATTAGTGGCTTATGTCGTAATTGGCCGTTGATTTGTACAATAAATACCACAAGCTCTGCAATTGGACACAAAACTTAGGTTATTGTCTAGATTTTCTGATTTAATCGGTGTGGTATTAGACTATTAGGTTACTGCACGCAGGATCCCCAAGTCATTAACCAATCAGTGCCCATTGACAAATCAGCGCGCAGGGTCATTGACCAATCAGCGCGCATTGAACAATCAGCGCGCTGGATCATTGACCAATCAGCGCGCGAGATTACACGCCCACCGCGTGAGCTGGTTGGTCAATGTCAGATGTGCACCTAGTGTGTTCTGATTACAAAGTAGTGGAGTACTCTAGACAGTGTGGACATGGAGCAAGCTGTAACGCTCACTGCAGCATTATTCAGTTGACTGAATATAATATTCAGCAACGCCCCAGAAGGCCACATATTTGATATTAAACTATTATTAAGGGGTTGGATATATGAACATTCAACCCAGCATGTGGCCTATTATATAGCTCTATAGGAGTACAGGGCGTTACATTTCAATAGTTTAAATTCGTACCCCCTGTTGCAATGGACCCTAGACCATCAGACCAAGTTACCGTCGAATATATAAGGATTGAATAGAGTAAGTGTAAGTTAATAACACTGCAGGTTAACGCTGCAGGTTAGCAACAATTGTTTAAAAAGCACACAATATTGGCTGTTAATACCTATAAGGTTGGTTATTGTTTTCCCGGGCTCTCTTGCATGAAATATCACAGCGGGGGAATTAAAGCTTTATCAACTCGTAGAGTTAAATGAAATGAATGCAACTGTTAAAATCTCCCCACCAACAATATAAAGTATATATAACTAAAAACCCTCAATAGTTATTAACTATTGAGGGTTTTTTAACAATATAACAACAACCATGCAATAACTAAACAACTAAGACATTCAGAAAAACTATCATGTCACCCAAGTCTTTGTGTGTAACTACAGGTGGAGAACTAACGAATTCAGAAAAAAAAACGTAAGCAAGGTTAACAATAGTAAGTTAAATAATAGCAAAACCGACTTCAGTCACGCATTCTACAGAACGAATAGAAAACTATAAGTGTTTTTCAGTAGCTTGCCAGTTTACACCCGACAGAATCTCGTGAATGTCCCGATTTTTCGTCGGATGGGCGTGTCAAGAAGGCTCGGTAACTTACCAGCCGACAAAAAATTACGACATTTATCACTATCATACAGGAAAGACTAAAAGAGTAAAAGAGGGAATCGGGAATTTGTACCCGACAAAACGTCCAATTTACGAAGCTTCCAATATTAAGATTATGCCAATCTACGGGTTTCCAAATAAAATATTAATATTAAAGTTATAATTGCAGCGAAAGGCTTAGCCAGAGAAATCCTAAAATGCAAATTTCATAACATTATCTTGACTATATGAATTCAGTGTTACTATACATCAACAGCTCTTAGGAAAACAGCCAGAGAACAAATTAAGGTAATAATCTAATAATATTCATAAATTAGCTATGTTTTTTTCAAGCGCGTTTTACGAATCTTGAAAACAACATGGGTAGAATTTACTAACTTACTAAATGCTGAAGTTGAAGCTTGTAATGCTTTTAGAAAAATATATTCTTGAACGCAGAACGCATCCGAAACCGAGTATAGCTACATATCATAATGAAAGCATCGTAACATAATATTGTTGTAAGACAAAGGTGCTGACTTGCATTTTACCAGCTTTCCCCTGAAGTTTTCGTGTTCCAAATGTGAAATAGCACATGTTATTTAGGGTTAATGAGACTGCACGGCAGTTGAAGGGTTTGGAAGTTTCAAAACGCTCAATCCCCGGCAGTCGGATTAAAATGTGTTAATATTCACCTCAAGGGGAAGGCGTTTAAAATATTTTAAAACTGACATATTTTAGTAGAAGCTTTCGAAAAATCATACAGCTAACCGTCAGCTAAATACGATTAGCACTTGTCATTTGAAAGCTTCTGATTTTAAAACTTTTCGTATCCTTAAAACGTTTTCAACTTACTCCCTAAGCTAATATATTATTCCAAATCTATTGGTGAGGTTAATAGTGGAATGCTAGGAATAACAACTTCGACTGAATTCAAACAACAACTCTCAAAATGTCCTGTTTGCTTTGGGAGTAAGTTATAAACGTTTAAAATATTAATGATACGAGAAGTTTTAAAATCAGGAGCTTTCGAAGATACAAGAAGTTTTAAATCAGGAGCTTTAGAAGATCAAATCAAAGTCCTGTTTACGACACGAAATCCAAAAAACATTTCGATATTTCATTATTTCCAAGAACCAACGACAGTCGTTTCAGCACGGTTGCTTTAAATATCAGGAATGTCTTCCGGCGGTATTTCGGATAGGTCAACAGAACGAACAGAGAAAACAGAGCTGTAAACAGATAATACTGTAATAGTGACGCCATTATCATGTTTTAGAGTGGCGAATTGGTCATGTCACGAAGGCTTGTTTCGTGTCCAACCATCACCTTTCCTGAACAGGTGACATAGTCCTTACAGCTACAACATATTAGCTTATCCGTAAGATTGCAAAATCGTCTTGATATTGACTAACCAGCACACGAGATTACAGTTAACACTCAAACGAACCAGTCTGCGGGTAAGCTAATACGATCCTTCTACCCTATAGCAGAGGTGATAATGTCCATAATGGCTATCAAAATACCAAATAGTTTATAACGATACCGGTACCTCTCGTGCACAAACGTTACACGAAGGGTGACGTCATCAATTCACCATTCTAAACCTTGATAATGACGTCACTTTAAATCTATATATCAGTCCAGACCGCACCATGCTCATATTAGCACTTCATATAACGATCTTTGGACTTTGATATACCTGCAACCTGGCGTTTGTTATCGAAGAATGCGGAATGACTGGGAATGTTAGAACTTAAACTGTCTAAAGTTCTAGCAATCAAAAGATCTGGATGATTCTAAAATAGTTCTACACTCTTTGAGCTGTTGTTCTTAAAAAGTCAACACCCAGGCAGCCTTTTTACGAACACCCGATTTTATTTGGATTATAACCCAACTCTAGTCTCTACGGGCTTACAAAATACAAATTACAGGACGATTATCAAAACTATGACCAAAATAGCTGCAAATTGTCACAAGATTCAAGCAACCAGACACTCTCTGAGTCCTGTCACAGCTCACTTTCGGCTGTCAAGCTTTGAACAACACGTAGGTGGGTGAGGACATATACTGCAAATAGCACGGAACCAGGGAAATCCTGTAATTACACAAGTTTACGATGAATTTCGTGCTGAATTAGCACGATACGCAATTGAAAAATCAACCGTTATAATTGTTACAACCGCACTATTTTACATCGTGATTTCACGATCGATCGCATGCGATTGGATACTGAAATATATAATTTTAACGCTGATTTAGGTCAAACCATGATGAAAACTGGTTCGTGATTTGAGAGCATCGCATGACAGACAGCAAAGTTTGTAATTAAGAAATTAACAACTTATGAACTCATTTTATAATCCATAATCCTGCTGAAGAGCTGAGCTCAAATATATATAATCCATAATCCATATAATCCTAAAGAATTGCTGGCGAGCTCCAGACAGCTCATACAATAATTGCAACGAGTTGCAAAGTTATTCAATTCGGAGTGTCAAGAGGAACGTTTGACAATGTCAAGAGAGTTATGAATTGTTGCGAGGAACTGCGAATCTGGCAGCAATTGTCACATTCGACTCGCTTAATCTGACGACATATAACTATTTAACACAAAGGCGGGATTATATAGTTTAAATCATGCTGCCAATTGTTGCCGTAATGCCATCTTAAGTTGCCAGGGTGATTCGTTATAATGCTACCATCTCATTACCATGGTGCCGCACTGCTTGGCGCGTTGGAGATTGGCAAAAACTTATATTTGATCAAGTACAATCAGTGTGTTATAGATGTACGATGGTTTCCTAGAAATTGGGCATATCCAGTGCGCCTAGTCGACTCACTATGTCCTGGAAGTTTTAAGTCCTAGCAAGTATTTCAATTACTGCACAATTAATCAAGTTGAAAGATTTATATTTTGTGACACAGCCGGCCAATTAAAGAATTAATAATGCGATAAGTATAAATGAAGCAAATCGGATGAGTGATTTCAGGTGCCATCAATTTACGAAATTAGATATATCTCGGTTCTTATTACTTTAATCTACCAGAATTAGGAGAATAAACACGAGAATTAAATCTGAAGCGTCTCAGAAAGCATCCCTGAACTCGGAACACCTGCCATGCTAAATGCAGTAAGTAGTATGAAGTTCAGTCTGCAGGAAGTCGTCCCAAACGATCAACAGACCGCTCGATTTCATGAATAACCAAGTTTAAAGCATGATAGAAACGTCAAATTACAACGTTCTATTTGTTTACAACCTGATACCCACAGTGGTATGAAGTACCAGCTGTTTTCAGGAATTAACGTAATGGTCAGCCGGTGCATTCAGGGTCTCATATTAACTTGAGTAGTTGACTTTGAATGTACCACATACAAATTACCATTAACTTTAGTAATTGACCTGTACTGCAGTAGTAGTGCAGTCACATACGCAAACTATAGTATGAACAGAAAATGAGGTGGACTTACTATGCTAATGCAGGGTAAATTCATCAGATTAGAGCTCTGGAAAGAATGTGACAATGTGACACCGTCCATAGAATTTCCATGGAAGTTGGAACAAGAGAACAAGGGTACGAAAAATGTGAAGCTTTATACTTATTTCTCAATCTAAGAAACGAAATATTTCCCTGTGTTTGTTTATGGATTCTTCGTACTCTTTACAGCTAATGAGAAACAATTATATCCACCACTACCGCTTCATTGCGATATTCAGGGCTGACAGAGCGTTGTTCAGGGTTGTGATAAGTTTTAACCTGGTCTGTTTCACGTTGTAACAGAATTCTTAGCTGGCTTCAGCCAAGACATTGTAATTAAATTGCCTGCTGTCACATACAAACTTGGATATGAGTCAGTTAGGACGTGAGTGAAATGAGTTGCAACTTGACAAGTAGTTAAGTAGGAACATTTCATATCAGTATTACAGGAATCAGCTCGAGTAACAAATCCAGAGAAATGAGTTAGACATCGACCAAAACAAAGACTTGGAGACTGAATGGTAGTTAAACATAAGGCCATGATGGTAAGAGGGTAGAAAATGTAAAATCATGGAAGTTTGGAAAGGAAAACAGCGATATAGTGACAGCTTCCATGCAACATCACACAAAAGCACAGTAATTGGAGTCAAAAACAACGTGCGAAGGGCGTCAGTTACTCAGTAAATGAATGTCTTCTGAAAATATTAGCTAATCAGCTTATATAAATTATAAATCTTATAATCATGACAGAAGCTAAAAACCTAGATTTTAATCAGCTATCAAACGCTTTACGTTTATATATAAACTTAAGTTTTATTGCTTAATTAAATTACCATTCTGTCGCTATAATAAATTTGACTTATCAACGTTTATTGATTCTGGGAAACAACTCCTAAAAGTGCCTGCAAATTCCTTATCTAGCGCAGGATTCCGCGTACCAACAATCCTGTAGACCAGACTGGATAATTTGAGTGTTGATTTATTCTATTAACTAATTAAGATAGATCTTTATATCCCCTAAAGCTCTAAAGGATATGAGGTAATAAAGCACAATTAAATATGAGATCTAGATCTTGGGGGAAAGATTGGGGTTACAACCGGAACAATTCACTGAAAATCTTTAAGTTTAAAATCTAAAGAGCTAAAATCGGCAAATTGTAATTGTTTGGTTACAAGCATTACGCAAATTTGATGTTTTCAAGGTAGGAATATAATTAACTAAGCTGTAAAGTTCATCGGCAGCAAGATTTAGGGGGTCTAATTAAACTAATATGAGAATATTTAAGAATAAGCACTAAATAACGTAAAATAAAAAGCAGGCAATCCTGCGCTGGCTGACGCCCTGCTGTTCTAGTTCTGATTTGACACTGACATCTGTTTGTTCTGTGCTAGTGTACCGTCTACAGCAGGATAAGTTCTTTGGAGCGCTTTAGTTCGTGATTTCTACTTTCTACACTCGACCGAAGTAAGGAGACTCATGGAAATCTAAAGATTCTGGTTTGCTCGCAGGAATTACAGACTGCAGAACAGAATGGAAGAAAAATTTAGGACTTAGGAGACCAAGAATGTTAGACGAATTCAACATGAGTGTTTTGTAAATACTTTGTCACTGTCAAAAATGAAAAAAAATCAAATCACATTGGTCTAGTCCCAGTCTAGACCGTATCGAGAATTACAGAGTACAGAATACCAGAAGCCAGCAAGTGCTCAAAGATTGCCACATAAATCAATGTGGACTTATTCGATATTTCCACAGTCATACACAGATTATGTTGAAAAGTGACTCGCATATCACAACGCAACAAACCACAGAGCAGAGCACGAATTGTGACACAACCCGAAAGAAACCGAGTAAAACTGAAGTACAGAACGTAGCGCGCGCTGACTTTTGCGCGACCCTTGCCGCTCGAATGAAGTCACGTGACGCGCAATTAATGGGTCACGTGACCTAAATGTAGCGGGAAGGTCACACAGTTACACTCACGCGCTGTTAGATCACATTCCATTGTTTGTGTATTTGTGTCATGATCAGGAATGTGAAATGTGACATCTCACATCTTGTTTCTGCAAAACGTGTTTCATCTTGCAGTCGTGTAATTAAGTAATTGAGCAATTAAATGTGAACAAGTACTTGGCTGTCAAGTAGATTTCGCCTTTTCAAAGATCAAGTTTATTTTGCGCCTTGTGGATAGCCACTTTTATGAATTCGGGATATACGTTTTCATATTCCTCCCGTCTTCATGTTTAGTTTCTTATTTGTTGTTTTTGTGAGATCATGCAGCAGTACCTAATAGCAATAAAGTGGCATAATCATGAGCTTTTCTCGTTTCTTCGTTTTTCAACTTCAAAGTCTGATGAAACTTCCTTGACGTCTCTCCATTAATTCCGACAAAACAGCAGTTTTAAAATGTACTGGTTAAGTAATTTGAATTTGATAAAAGCAAGTTGTCATAATTCCTATATATTCTTAAATTCTTCTATTTGGGAATTGTTGAGAAATATGAAGCTCTGAAGTAGGCATTGAATTGTTGAGAACTCTGAAGTGCTTGCATGCCCAAGTCCTGAACTCCAAATTTAGCTTTCATCGAAGCTGTTGGAATTGGAATGCTGTGGGATCAATGTGGGCTCTAAACTGCTTACATAAACTAGGTTAGACTGAGGTTGTAGACAGTAGATGGTATGTCGCCTGTAACTATTATTATAGTTCTCTCTAGTCCTTGCTTTTCTGAAGTTTTGTGTGGTTTGCTATATGAGAGATACCTATTTTGGTATTTATTCTTCGGTATGCTGAATTAAAGAACTCCTTAAAAAGTTAAAGAAGTTATAAAGGTTCTGCGTATAGAAATAAGCCATCAGAATATGAATTTAGATAGCATATGAATTTAGATAGCATATATAATATGAAAGTATGAAAAGACGAAACCTCTGAGTCTATGGCATGACTCCATGAGACATCTAAACTTCTGCTCAAAGATTTCTATATTTATAAAGGAGAGGAGTTTAAGAATTCTCATTTAAAAGTTAAATTAGAGGTCTCAGAGCATATAATTCAAGCTGAGATGTCTGCTGCATACCTTACTCTTGGCAAATTAAACGCAGCTGTTTTACAAGAAAAGCTCTATCATTTGTTATATTCCTCGATTCATTACTTAATATCATATATTGTCATATATTACGAATATTTATGATCAATTAGTCTGTAGTAACCGCTGTTGTTTTATGCAACTGTGCCCGTAATATGCAGGTTAATTGAACTTATCTGTGGTTTAGCATGATAATTAAGTAGTTACACGTTTATATGAAGGGATAATGGCTATGTTAAATTATATTTTAGGGCAATTATATTGTCAGGCAATTATATAAGTCATGCTTACTTACTATTGACGGATAACGTCGATAGATAATATACCGACATTACAATTTGCACTTCATGGATGTTGGAAACAGCCATGAATTGCAAGAATTTAAATCATTCGAAGGATGACAAAGCTGAGTATATTTGGTTTTGATTACGGATCAGTATTTCTCAAGTTTTATACAACAGAACTCTCAAAAATTAGTCTCTCAAAAATTCATCTTAAAAAACTTGTGCTACAAACGGACGATCAATATAAATCGTATCAACAAAACAGCTAGTAAGATGCAGTGCACACGCAAAACTAAATATTTTCCCTCAAAAACTCGAGACGAGACCGTGTAATTGCAGACATTGCGAACATTCTATCATCCAACGTTTTACATAAGTCTGCATAAGTCATTATGGTCAGTAAAAACTTATACCGTCCAAAAACAACGTACCAAAAGTATGCGGCTGACATCGTGCAAAGCATGCGCAATAAAACATTAGTAAAAACTAATAGAGGTAAAAACTTCAAAACTTTAAAACTTCAGACCCAGCCCTCGGCACCGATAGATAATAATCTCAAAGGGAAAAAGGGAAAAATAAAACAGTGAGGTATAATATGAAGTTAAAAATCCATAATGAAACACCAAAACACCGATAATTTTTACTTTACAACGTTACTATTTTACTAATTTAGTACTTTAACTAATGCAATTGTTGTTTTGATGTTTTCGACGGATGAACTTTATAACTCCGTACTTTTTCGTTCTGTATTCGTCTTGATAAAGAATGCTATAAATGTTCCTGGTATCTCAACCGGTAATCGTTCGTTAGGAAACGAAGCCATCATCGCCATTTTATACGATTATATAGTCCGAACCAGGATTCAGGATTACTGTAATCCTTGTTACAGACGTAATGGTATTTGACTGTTACTGAAAAGTTCCAGTCTGAGTGTTAAGTGAGTTGTGGATCGTGCCTGGGAGTATGCATTATAAGAGCCAGAATCTGGCTGCCAGATGAGTTGACCAATTTTTATCAAAATCCAAGTGATGTCTTGGGATTATTTGAGTATTTGTGATATGATAATTATAAATCTTCTATTTTAATTTTTAATGAAAAACGGAAAATACACCAACGACTCGAAGCTGGTCTTCGGCTGAACTTCATTCCCGACCGAGAATCACGGAAATAAAACCAAAATACCGTGAAAATGAAAAACCTCAATAATACCATGAAAGTAGAAAACCGAAATACCATGAAAACCATTACACGAGCCACTTATGAATACATGAAATATACCCACGAGACCAATCAACCAATCAGCATCCATGAGACGGCTGTGGTATTTTACAACTCTCCGATTTAATTGGCTAATGGCTTTTGTTCGTTCGTGCGGAGTTATTAATATATGACTCTTGTATTTTATATATGCTCGTTTGATGTTTAATATATTCAATATGAGGACGCATACAGTTGTATATTACCCTTACTACAAATGAGTAAATTCTTTCTTTCTTTCCCTGCACCTGTACCTATTTAACATGGAATGACAATTGCTCCAATTAGACGTCTACTTCTGCATACCGAGCTACCGAACTCTGGTTTTATCCGTTTTTATAGTTTATGTATCGTTTACTTTCAGCAGTTTTATATCGTATTTCATTTAGGTTTATATTGAATTTTAAAAGTTTGATTGCTTTTTAAAACATTTTTATCGCCTTCCTAGCAAGTTTATCGCATGTGCAATGCTACCTATCCCAAACAGAGTTATGGAATGATTTAAACGGGATTGTCATCACATTCATGAAACAACAACTAAGACAAGCGCTGCGATTTTAGGTTTCTCGATTTTTATTTCAAGAGAAACGAAGTTGAAAGCGATCGAATAAACCTCAATGCTCGCTTATAGTGAACACTCGATAGTACATAACGAACTGTTGAAAATGAAAAACCCTCCGGTGGTTACATAATATATGTACACAAGCTCCCAATTATATGCGATAAACCGGCCGCTTTTCCGCCCACTATTTGAATAAACCATGGTCCCTATCTTCATTTAGATGAATATATGCAGTACAAGTGAGTTCATATCACCACCTTTAAAAGCAGCTACAACTTCTTATTGCGTTGGGCGCTAATTCCCTTTCTACCAAGGACTGGGAGGTTCAAAGCGCATTCCTTTATTCTGCTGCAAAACATTCGTCTGACGTCTTTATTCAGCTTGCATGAAGCATGTTTTTATTCAGGATTGAGGCTTTGATCACATACAAGAAGGTTTCATTCAGTTTTATAGGCGTTTGAACTCAGGATGACAGATTTCTGTTACAAAGTGCCATCTCTCATTATCTGACCACAAAGGACCAGCTTCAAAACATCTGCATTTTCTCTTTTAAGCTGCATTTTCTCTTTCAAGCTTAAAGCTTTGTTTCCCAATAATCACTTTGTGGATAGTAAGGATTGCAAAGGAGTGGCCGTAAGGGCGTGAGAAGCAATCCAGGAGACAATTCAAATGCCCAACCCAATTTAAATATTGATAGAATTCTGTAGAATTTTAGAATCACTGATCATAATATGAGATCATTGTCCACGAATATCAATAAGGTTAGCTCATCAGGACTAATCCCAGTTATATATAATGTCCAAAATCCTGGACAAAGTCCTCTGCAGAATCTTCCAATTCGAATAATTCTGTTAAAATGCCCTCTGTTTTACATGACGAAGCATACTCATTATTATGTGGGCTGTGATTTTTCATTTTACCTCCGAAATTACAGTTGGCAAAAATATCAAAATATGGGGTTTCCTCCTAAAATCCCCGCGTTTCGCACCCAAGTCGAAGCAGCTCATTTTGGCGGGCGAAATTTTGGTAGTGCGAAAATACGGTTTTTTTTTTTCGATCCATATGCATATCCCTGGTATGCATCAAGATGGCACATTGCACAATAGATTGTTGCTATATAGCACACTTCTACTCCAACCTCAGCTATTGAGTGACACTTGAACCTGCTTCTAACTAACGTATCGTATTATAATTTGGTATGTGTCTCCAATTAGAGAGGAGAATGCACCTGGGTCATTTCCACGGGGCTATTTCAAAACAGTTTTAATTAGCAGTGTGCTGGAATCAGCACTCTGCTATTATATTGGGGGACTGGATTTTAATTTACTTTCTTTTATTAGGTCGGTAAGGCCCATATGGGTTTGAAAATTGAAACTTGAATTTTCGCTTTTGTTTTTTCTCCTTTCTGGTTTTTCATGGTTTGAAACTTTTCGTTAGGAAACCGTCGCTAAAGATGAATCTTTTGAGCTAAAACAGAATGAGTATTACTCGCCATCTAGTTGATTAATTTGCACGACTTTTCATACTAACTTACTTCTTATTTCTTACTACATTTCATGCCGCGCCTTACACCCGCAGCCCCATGTATCAAAGGTTCATGTATCAAAGGTTCATATCAATCGTCATATATTGTAATATTGTAGCAGTACACTTCTTGATGAAATAGGCGATTCTTGACTTGACTTCATCAATTCACAACTCTAAACCCTGATAATGACGTAACCTATATCTAACTTCCTATATACACGGCCGTGTTGTTTTCGCGCGAGCTGTATACGTATAACCATCACTGATGGAGTTACGAAACCAGAGATGGAGGTCTATAAACACGCGCGAAAGTCTCTCTCTAGAAACTCCATCAGTAGATTTCAAAACTCCATCAGTAGTTTTCGAAAGTCCATCTCTAGATTTATATTCGGATTCTGACACGCTGAGTTACCGAATGTTACAAAACTAAATTAACATTTATTTACCCTTTTTATTTACCCTGTTTATTTACCGTGTTTATATTTACCCTGTTTAGTGTTAATTTACCTTTACTTACCCTGTTTTACCTGACCCGTTTACTGTATTTAGCAAATGTACACATGCACAAAAACGAAAACCAAATACCAATCAACACAACACATTGTAATTACTGTGTACATTTGCAAACCGTTATATGCTAGACAAGTATGTCACGTGACGTCTGCTCGTAACACAGGTATAGAATGGAATGTGGCTGCTATACATTTTTGAAAGTAATTGCAATTGCAAATGTCGATGTACACCATGAGTGGTACTAGTTCTTTCGTTCTCAATTTTGACATTGTACACTTTGTTTGGTCGGTCCTTCAGTTTTCACATTCCGATGTATTGGTCTGTTGCTGATGATTTACACATTACCAGTTATGTTGTACTCGTACAATGATCATTCAAATGTGAGTGGATTCTTGAGAATGTGAGAAAGTGTGTCTATTGAATATTCACTTCGTGATTGTATCTTTTCGATTTGTTTGTACCATTCATTTTGCAAAAGTTTATGGAAATGAACGTTTTGATGGAATCTATGCTCTTATGCTGATTGCTGCCTCTTCCAAGAAGCTTCAAAATACTTAAGTCAATGCACAAATGTGAAAACTAAGATAAATAATTCATGAGGTTTCCTGTTAGGGTAAAAATCTGTCCAAATTAAACTTACTTCGAATCGGCCGTGTATATACTATATAACCACGCGCCAAGAGAGAGACTTTTGATCTTCACATATAGCACTCACTGGCGTTCGTACTATATGAGCAATTAGACACTCACTGCGTTCGCGCCTAATTGTAATTCACCACGCTGCGCGTGGCGAATTGCAAAAGTCTCTCTCTAGTCGCGTGGTTATATAGTCTATAGTACTACCGAACTGAATAACATGTTGTACACTTCTTACAGGAGGTGCAACTAATGATTAATTACATGGTGCACCACTACACTACCATGCATTGTACAGCCTGGGCACCTCCTTTATAGTGTAGTTGGAAGTGTTACTTTATTGCGACTCTTTCTGTGTGAGGCCGAGGGGGCTCGCGACTTTTTATCCTTTTTCTAAAGAACATTTTAATATTGCATACGTGTTCATTACTTTATTGCGACTCTTTGTGTGTGAGGGAGTTCGGACCTTTTCTACTTTTTTCGGCTCCCAAAGTTTCAATCTTTTTGTAGGTTTTTAAGTACAAGTCTTCAAGACAGCTATCAAGACCGATCTGTGATGCAACTTGTTTTCTTGTTATCTACCTTCCAAATTGTTTATCTGATACGATACACCTCTCCCAGAATAGTTATACGACAATTCTGTGAGCTAAAGACTAATGCTCATCAAGTCCTTATAATGTGTGATAATTGTCCGTTGTCCTGTGTCAACTATAGTATACCCGCTTAGGTACCATCAGCTGTTATATTATTAGTCGTATCTAGCAACTTATTGTGTTGGTGTGTGTTTAAGCAACTTCTGTGTTAGTTCTAGTGTCACAGTACCTACCAACTTCTGTGTTAGTTCTTGTGTCATACCTTGTAACTTCTACATGTGTTCTTGCCTCCTTGTGATATAGTTTTGATGGATGTGTTTATTGTGATGGATCTTCTGTATGTTGATTGATCGCGTAATGTAGTGTCAACCTATATATTGATTGCAGATTACCGCTCCAAGATTGAAGATGCATATTTGACACTATGTGTCACATTCCATAATCTATCAGTTTGCAGCTGGTATACGTCCTGTTTAGCTGTGTTTGTGTGTATGAAGCGTGGTGTTTACTTGACGCCGAATGTGTCAAAAATCCAAATGTTTTAACTTGACTTGTGCTGCAGTTGAAATACTTTTGCGGCCTTTTTTCAGGAAATTTTAAATTGACAAAGGTGGTGTTGCATATTCCCAAATTTCTATAATTAGATGTCATCAGCTGTATCACACTGATTGTGATGGATCAAATAAGTTTTTGGCAACCAGCCAATCTATTATCCGTCAAGTTTGTAAGCATGTACTCTGTTTACTTGCTAATATCGGAGTATGTAAATTTATTAGCTTACCCGTAGGGTTCCAAGATTGTCATGACATTGGCCAATCAACGAGCGAGTTAATCACAAACTCGCGCGCTGATTGGTTGATATTTGATGGACCAGTAAGTAAGCTACTGTGTGTATAGCTTCACGATTTCACTTTATTAAGGTACTTAACTCTGTGACAGCAGTTAGTGTTTTGGTTGTTGGTACACAGAACAGAGCATCATTCAGATTCGTGTTTCATAGATTCAGCAAAGGCTTTGAAATTCTTCACAGCAAACAGGTGTTTCAAAATCGTCAATAGTTTCGAGAAAAATACGTCAAACACCAACTGTCATACGATCAACGCAGCATGTAATCACTTCTTTACTATAGTAGTAGTAACTTAATAAAGTAGTAAAGTAGTAAGGCAGTCTGTCAGTTGTCTCTTTTTCGTGGAAATGACCCCTTCATACCAGTCGCTTATATCCTTCAGTAACTTATCCCATATTCTGGTAACTTGTCCCTTATTCTGACTTCCGCCTTACTTCACCCAATGTGGGGTAGTATCCTACGCTACTATTGTCGTCACGCCTCCATGATCATTTAATTTGTTAATTATAACTCTGAACTTCTGAAATTCTCACAAGATCTGAATACCACTTCCAATTCTTCGTAGGTCCCCGGTTACAAATTTTCAAAGGCTGTCCCTGAGTTTTTTTGCTCTTTTTTCTAATTTCTCATTCTCTTATCAACTTTCGCAACGGTTATATGAGATTCTGTAGAATTCAAATGATGATGTAGTACTTCTGTGGAATAAGAAATTCAGTTTGATAGTTCATCAAATATAGTGAAGCCATACAGGAGTAGTTTTTGTACGAATACGTGTATGTATTTTAATATTATTTAACGGTGTAAGGATCCTACTTCATTAGCTGGCGCTTTTATCTTTTATCTTCTTTATTTTTGTGTTTTTCTCTATTCCTTCGCATAATTCACACATTTCATGCATGTTATCACATAGTAAAGGTGATGCATTGCTGCTTTCGTGGGTCTAGAACTTCGTACCACTATAAAACTACAAAGCATCTAGTATAGCTGTGTTGATCGCAATTTGACCATAAAATTCTAGTGTTTTATTGTTTTCCCCGAACTTTGGGCACCCTGTTTGGTTGACGTAGAGATACATTATCACTTTAATACAAATCAGTGAGAAGTACCTCATACAGTTGAGTGTGACGTCATTATCAGGCGTTTACAATAGTGAGTTGATGACGTCACACCGCCTAACTATTTAGTGAGGAAGAGGAGTAAGGGCGTATTCCTTCTAAATCTCTCGTGTGCCTGATCAAGTTTTATATGTTCTACAGACGTCAAGGCATTCGAGTTATAATGTTGTAGTACATTTGTATGATATTCTAATTTACTTTTGCTGCATTTCTGGTGCGTCTCAAAGCTTTGGATATTCTGATTTAGGATTAAAAACGCTGTCGGTTCAAGATTGTCCAAGTCTAATCTATACGTTCTCCTTCTCGATTTAGCCTTTTATATTGATTCAAAGATAATATATCTATTTTGCTTTTTTATTGATTGACGCTCATTTGTGATTTCCTGATGCAGTGATAAATACCTAGCACATTCCGAAAGATTACGGAGACATGAAAACTCCTTACAATTGGCGGTTGCCTAGGCTGGCTACAATTTTAGAATTTCTCAATTTCCTTCATTTCCTGTTCGCATATATTCAATTGTATACGCCTTCCATATTTCAAATTCGTAATGACGCTATGAGCAAGTTTTTCCGAAACGTTTACCTAATTCTTAGCTGCAGTGTTGACGTGGTAAGCAATGATATTTTATCAAGTGATAAAAAGTAATTGAATTTTCTAAAATGAAGATATTGAATGTAAAGCAGTAAAAGTTTCAAGTCTAGGCATCTGCTTGTTAGCTGATTTTGCGATTTTGAGAGTTTGATACTGAACTTTTTCTTATTCCCTAATTAAGTTATTACGCTAATAATGGTTGACGTCAATTATACCAGTTTACTCTGACACTGGTTTACTCTGACACCGGTTCACTCTGACACCGGTTCACTCTGACACCGGTTTACTCTGACACCGGTTCACTCTGACACCGGTTCACTCTGACACCGGTTTAATCTGACACCGGTTCACCCTGACACCGGTTTATGAGTATTGCACCTATACCCCAACGGTTTACTCTGAGTTTTGACTAGAAATAGATCTAAATAGATCTACCCGAGTTGGATTTGGATCAGAAATCAAATTATATGATAGATCTAGAAAACGAGGTGACACCGGACACAGCGTAAAATTAACAAATTGAACCTAATAATTAATTGAAATTAATTGAAATGCCAAACTTTAAAAATTCGAGAATTACATTAGGAAAATGAAACATACGTCTAGAGTAATGTTCTATGGAATTAAAATTTAAATGAAGCTCAGAATATAAAACCTCGAGTAATTGAACAAATGCATAATTTGTCTGGGGGGTTGAGTATTTAAAATTTTACATTATACTAAGAATTAAGCAAAGAATAATAAAGTAACGATTATCCTAGCTAACAGTAACCAAAGTAAGGGGTGCACACTCGTGGACAATAAGCCATGGCTTATAGTCCACGGCTTATAATTCACGTGCGTGTGCACCCCTCAGAATGAAACACTGTTCAATAAAATAAAACCCTGAAATTCTAAATAATGAGAATGAAGCATATAAACATTAAGCAACTATTTGACTAGCCAAGCAGTAACCAAAGTAAGGATTAAAATAAAACACTGAATATAAAAGAACGGTTTATTATGTCTACCAAACAGAAACCAAAGTAATCGCTGCCTACATATGAGTCGAGTACTGACATTATTATTTGCCTATTGTCATAAAATACAGCTCACAAATAAAATGGGTAGTTGAGAGTGACTTCATTATCAGGGAATAACGTGGTGAATTGATGACGTCACACTGCCTAAATTCACATGCTCGCAGCATTCAATATATTACACAATATTATAATATGTTAGAGCCCTTTATAATATTTAACTACCAACGCGTGTCTGTTCGTTTAAATAATATATTCGAGTTAATTATATTCATTATATAATTCATTATGATAATTATTATATTTAAATTATTAATATCATAATATGATAAGCGCCTGCGAGTGCGTGTGATATGATAAGAGCCCTCTTAGCTACGCGCTTGTGACGCATGACTCATGTAAATTGTAAAGCTTTGTGGGTTGGGATGAGCTCCTTTCCTAATATATTAACAAGCTCCGGTATTAGTGTCTGCCAGAGACAAGCAGAGCTTCAAATTAAGGCGTGTAATTTAATTCTAGAAATGGTGCAAGACATAATGCAGTAATTGCCTGGTTTAAGCTATTTTAATAGAAGTTTAGCTATATTAAAGGAAATTTATTAAAATTCTGGGCTTTTAACCTCCTTATTGCCACAAAAGTAGCAATCCTACGAACTCTCAAACGTCTGTTGAGCTGTAAACCCTCAACAAGAAACATGCTGATCCATTATACGTCTCACGATCAAAAGATATAAGTGGAGAATCTAATTCCTCTCCCCCCAAGGAAAGCAAAAAAGTATTTAAATATTAGAAAATATTAAGGAGGGCACTCACCCTACACTTTAACATGTGTAAGAAGGGGAAACAGCTGTCATAAGTATCGTTCAGAAATGGAAATATGTCTCGTAAACTGTGTCACTACTTCAAAGTGTAACGATGAGTTCCTTAGAACTTCAGAAAGATCAAAGGTATTATAAACAGGAATTAAACAGAAAATAGACAGGAATTAAATATAAACAGAAATTAAATAGGGTGAGGAATCAAGTAGGTACCATAGAAATATCGCATGTGCTCTACAATCAAACTATAGAAATATAGAATCGCTGATATCAGCGGTGTCCGATTAGCATGGGTGCAGTGATTTTCTAACCAGTGCGGTGATCTTCTTGAAGCTGTTAGGTGCCCTTATCTGCTTATTCATATGGCCCACTTTAATATAATATCCAGGCGTCATATCCCGGAGTGAGCTCTCAACCCAATTTATCTTCTACCTCTTGTCCAATTTAAAACGTAACATCTACAATCCGTGGAGGATTTATACAACTTTAAACAGTGCCACAATTTGAGATTTCAAGAGCTATATAAGTGCCAAGCCCCCCCCCTCCACGGTTCCGGGCGTTACACTCTTCCCCCTCCCACAGTTTGGCCTGTGTAAGCTGCTCTAAGGAACTAATTCCCCAGTTTCCTGCAGGTATCATGGCAGCAGCTGTGATAGAGAAGAAGAGGCGTTGTTTCAGCACTTCTGAGACGCCCTATATCAGAGTGGACATGGCTGGCTCAGAGTCCAGCGATTCGGAGAGTCTCGGAGATGCCAGGTTTGTGGTATATCTTGGTTTGTTTACAAGTTAAGAATTTTGTGATATATCTGCATTAGCCCAACTTGTCAGGCCAAAGTGATAAAACGGCATACGGATCTATGCCCGGAATTATTCTCGTCTACATTATAGTTTCCGCTAGTTTAGATAACTTAGCAATATATTATAACTACTTATTCAATTTCAATTCCTACTAACTCTGGGTTTTCTAGCGGTGGTCATGTGAGTGGTTCTAGCAGTATCGCCAGTTTGAGTGGTGTCAGCGCAGGAAGTGGTGTCAGTGGTGTCAGCAGTGAGAGGAAGGATGAGATGTTGACACCAGATAGGATACCTGCCTTCAGACCTCCTCTGCGCAAAACAAGTTAGTATTTACTTTCATTTTACACTTCACATTTCCGTTTTTTCATCTTTCATCATAGTCCTTGGTTGAACTCTAAACAGGGTGGGACACCAATGAGCGGTCAGTGGACTGCTACTTAGCACTGGTATTCTACCAAAAAAAGCAAGAACAGTACGCCAGTGCCACAGTTTAAAGACAGTACTGAGTAGGTACAGCTCAGAGGTGCTGCAATATGATCAACCAATTCGATAAATTAAAAATAATATAGATTATAAAAGTATTGAATAAAATAATGAAAAAGCTCTCAGCGGTGCGGCTCATTGCACATTCTCATCCATATAAAAAGCTTTCTCAAATACATCGACATAACTCGGAAAGAGACATAGGTGCTTATAGTGCTTATAGTGCCTACGATAGATATAAGATCGAGTCAACGGAAAATGTTTCATTCATTTGCATGTTCTTGAGTACTGCTACACTTTTTGATGCGGGGAATGTTACAATATTCCGATCTTCTTGTAGTTTGTACGCGCTTTTATAACTCTCCATAAACTGTGTTTGTTATTTGACACCGATTAAGTTGGAAATGGAATTATAATTCTAGCGATCATTGTTTTATTTCCGGACTGGCTGGTAAATTGATCTTCTACTTTCTGTCAGCTTTAGTTTTCAATTCTGAAATAGTTATTAGTTAACTCATAGTCACATTTTGCTCTAGCTGATTCGTTTTTTTTTTCAATATGGTCCGAGGAGCCCTTCGAAAAATGAGCAAAAAGCTCTCCAATCATCAGACAGGTAATCTGTTATTTTGATATTTTAATAACAATATCAATGTTGGGTTATAGAGTGTATAAAAACCTATCAGAATCCTGTAAAATTTCTTAAAATTTCGTAAAATTTATTGAAAATTCAAGTTCTAGTCAGAGTCTGAAACTATAATCTGTTCCCGATTCATTCTGGCTCGCGACGGCATATTTTTCACGCTGCAGTGCATTTCATTAGTCGATTTCAACACTTCAGCCGAGTTGCACACAGCATGTGTGACGTTGCGTGACATTGTCCAATCAGCGCGCAAGTTGACTGTAACCTCGCGAGCTGATTGGTCAATGTTCTGGGCGATTTCGGGATGCTACACTGGTATGCTTATTTCACAAAACATATTGTGATATTGTATGAATACTGCCAAGTGACTTCCATGAGTGTTCTGAGGAGGGATAGGCGACTCGGTGTAACGTAATTTTAACTACTTGAAGTGCTCGAAAGATGACGCTCAACTGCGTTCTTTTTGTAGGCGATTTTTACAAAAAATGTCAAGTATGGAGCCTAAAAGTAAACTAAACTTACAAGTTACCACGCGATGCCTAGATCTAGATTTTGCCATGTTAGAGTTTTGAGTTTTGACTTTCCTTCAATAATTTCAATTTCCACTTCCACTCAAATATTAGATTAAATTAAGTTCTATTTTGGGTATGGTACTTCAATAGTTCAATGAATTAATATAGCCTATGAACTAAGTCGCGTGATAGGACTCGATCAGAACTAGAAGCAAGACTTTTAAGCAGCAAAAGCTGTTCATTCCAAGTTAAACTTCATAGCTTGCAGCTTGCTTGGAAGTACCCATTTTAAAACTTGAAGTCCTGCAGATCTGCACTTCACGTCAAAATCCAGCCTACATTTGAGTTGAAACAGCCACCCAGCACCTAATTTGGACTAAACGCATCCAATAATGAGAACACATTATATTAGACTGTAGTGCAGCGTTCCGTGGTCGTCACTTCCACATTTCCATCTCCGTGACAACGCCCTCGCGGCTCGCACAGTTCAGCAGTTTTCGGTACAGCACTCAAAGTAAGAAGGGGGAAGGTATTTATTTGATTTTTTGCTCGAAATGGGGTTCAATTGGAAGCTTTTCGACCATTGCTCTGTGAATTGATTCAATAATATAGCTCAAACAATGGACATTTCCGAAGTGCTAATCGTTTGATCACTGAGCTCACTTTGTTCAATTGTTCATGTAACGACTATTGTGGAAAGTTCAAAGGACAGATGAACTCCCGTCAAATAAGCAGATATCTTACAATATTCGCTAATATTCTGATACTGGTCGCTAACGAATAATATTCGGCAGTGGTGTCATTTCCATGCTTTTGATTGGTGAACTGCTGACAACTCCCTGCCTATATTTTATGTACTGCAACTCATAATGAGGTCCTGCGTCTCGGCAGACTGCCCTCATTTTCCATGAATCGTTTAAGTTATGAGATAATTACTTTTAATGTGAGATAATCCCCTCCTTTAAACGAGCAATGAAACTTTGTAACTTCTTGGATATTGCCACACCCGCGATTTTACGCTTCATCCCGTTGGTTTCGGACAGTCGGAAACGGGATATTTTTTTGAATTTATGAAACATCAGGTGTCGAATTTGATGTTTTTATGCGTGTTATTTTTTCAATGAACATATTATTGGCATGCTCACTAAACCTGTCAAATACAATATACTGATTGTTGTCAACAGATGGTGCTTGAGGAGTATATTATGTGCATATATCTATTCGACATTTGACTGCATATTAATGTGTCTTATTGTGCCAATAATATGACTCAAATAATAATAGCGCTTTGTCGCGCCTATACTGTCCGTGGCTTTGGTTGTTTTATTTGAGACTCATCAGTGCTTTTGATTTTAGTGGAAGAAATAGGGATAATGATGCAGAACGATACTTTAGTTTTTATTCATCTGGTAGTAAGGCGAAAAACTGAAATGCAATGCTGAGTAGTGTTTTGTTAGGTTGGGGGTGAAGGAAGTTCGACAGCCCGGAAGTCAGAAAAAATCAAGCTTTAGAGCGTATGACTTCAGTTTGTTGGACGCGGAAGTTCGATGATCGATCAGTGGGATCATGATCAGTGCAGTCTAAATTCTGGATTATGAAACTTCCGGGTGTCGAACTAGAATATTCCCGATCCTTCTGTTAGACTCCCTTGTTAAGCATTAAACAGTCACGCTTACCTTTGAATCTTCTCTCGTAGGAACAGTCAGTGAAACGTTAGATGAGGATCGGATCAGATTCTCCCGTCGTCTGAGCAGCACAGCAGAGAGGATGATGCAAACCAGGAAACTGGTTAGCTCTAAGAGCACGGGGAGCATATTCGGGAATCACAGGAAGTCTTGTACCAGTCCACCTTATCTCATACTACCCACCAAACCTGCGGATACTTCTACTGCGTCAGGTTAGTGGTATGTTACCATGGTAACACTGGTACTATGGTAACACTGGTACCATGGTAACACTGGTACCATGCTAACACTGTTACCATGGTTACACTGGTACCATGGTAACACTGGTACTATGGTAACAGTAATTTTCTGAATCATAGGAAGTCGAGTTGTTGCAGTTGTTAGGGTAAAACTAAAACTGTCTTTAAAGTTCCATGGTAACTGTGTTGTCATAGTAACACCCCTCCTCCTCTCCAGTGACGTCAGCAGGGTCATGTGACAACTCCGGGAGACGCGTGTCTCTGATAGTTGACGCAGAGTTGAGACAACCCATAGCTGTAGTGCAGTCCTTCCAAGACAAGCTGTCTGTACAGCCCTTGCTGAGGCAACCAACTGGGTCTCTCAATAGACTCCTCGAGAACCCTTACGGGTGAGTTGCTTTGACTAATTCAACAAAAAGTTACTCGGAATCTGGAGTTAGTCTTAGATTCTAACGCCAAAATCTAACTAACTACTAACACATTTCACTCAGTCTAACTCATTTAGGGTTTGTGAATCTTTCGTTCGTGCTGAATTTTCGAAGCCGAGATCGAAACGGGATAATTTTAGTACTATAGACACCGATTAAAATGTCAGATGTGTCTGTGACAATTCTGAATTTCAATCTCTTTCACTACCTTGGCCTCAATAGGACAGGAGAGCGCCTGGAAACTGTGTAAGTACTGTAATCATTTACACCGCCATTGCAGCACTGAGGGCTTGAATGAAATCCGGGATTATGTGAATGTAAACTTGGGTTGATGTCTTGGGGTATTGCATCTTGGGATTCACATGATACTGGGACAGCTGGAAGCATTCTAGCCGTGGGGACAAATTGCCAAAGTGGTTGTTCATGCTGGGCGCAGCTTATGTTAAAATCAATTATTGCTCATTACCAAAAATCTGTGATTATCCCCCTTGACGCAGGCTTGAAGAAGGCCCCCGAGTGAGCATTGTACCGGACTTTTCCCGAGAAAGCCAAACACTCAGCGACCTCTCAAGTCCCTACGTTGCTCATCCTGACCAAAGGCGAGGCATCGTATACACTGGGGTAAGTACTAAGTGACCATTTACCATTTCTTGCTTCAACCATCCTACAATTCATCACTCAAAGGAAAATTTGGGTATATTTCAGCTGATCACGATTGAATGCCTTCACGTTAAATCTAGATCCATGACGACTGGCACTTGACCGTTCATTGTTCTACTGTTCATTCTCAGGAGTTTGTGAAGCAGTGTCAGACTAAAGGAGAGATCGTGAAAAGGGCGGATTACCGGTTGTTAAACGTCACCGCTCTTTTCATCATTGCCGTCCTCATATCAGGTTAGAAGGAAAAATCGTGAATTTCGTTTCTCCTTGTGTCCCTAACCTTTCATTACATTTCCTACACTCCTCAATCACCCCTCTGAATGAGATCTTAAGTTTTTGAAATCATTCTGCAAAAATGAAGGACTCACTAAGCTCTTAGTGTATCCTATATTTTTCCATCCGATATTTCATTTCCCTCAAATAAAGTAATAGTTATAGTCCACCTTTTGCAAACTTTATCGCACTCTGTTTTTTTATGAACCCCTCTCCTCTCCTCTCAGCGATCGTGTTTTTCTCTCTGTGGCGTGACGTGAGTGGTGAACTGTGGGTGATGTACTGCGGTCTGGCTATATTCGTACTGCTGGTGATACTAGCCCTCCTAGTCGTCAGACTGCACTTCTGTCTCAAGAGCAGGGGGTACGTTGTGTTGTCATGGTGTTGTCATGGTATCAGTGTGTTGTCATGGTATCAGTGTGTTGTCATGGTATCAGTGTGTTGTCATGGTATCAGTGTGTTGTCATGGTATCAGTGTTTTGTCATGGTAACTATTTTGGTCAGGTTCCCGTTGTGAAGGAGAATATTTCGTATTTTTTGATGAAATTAAGTCGCCTTTTGGTTACTCGAAAAACCAAATAAAAGTTTAGCTATAATGTTCATCCCAGGTACAATCTCCTGTGTCGACAGCCTGGAGCCGGGGTCTCATCACAAAAACAGCTGTTGGAGAAGATAGAGGAGGGAGTCGAAGATAAGAAACCAGTCTCATCCTCTCAAAGTCAAACCTAGTTGCAAAGTGGCCTTAACCGGCGCTAAACAAGACAAGGATCGCAGTTCTGAGATTTCAAGACTTGTTCAGAGTTATAGCTTCATTACAGACTTAAAATCTGTTCATAGTTCGATTATGAAAGCTGGTTTGATGAATTATCAGAATATACTGAATCAAATTCTGCGATGTTCAGTATTATGGCAACGGGTTCAATTTAGAAATGACAAATGAGCTTATTTTCCGTAACTTTCCGCACAGTTTTATGAGATCTTTAATCTTAACGAATATTTTTACGCTTTTTATGTTTCTAAAGTTATTGTTAATCACATAATATTATATTGTTGATCATTCTATCGCCCTTTTATTGTTTTTGGGAATCGGAATTTTATTGTGTCGTGTTCTATTGGAATATATAGTTCAAAAAATAAATCGATTTCATGAAATAATTATTTGTTTGGTATTTAATATTTTGAAAATAGACCCATGCATGACTTATAATTTACTGTCCTAGTAATGATAATGATGATTCACTGATACCATCATCCACCATATAGGATATGAAACCACTCACTCCATCTTCACTTCATCCCTGAGAAGAGGAATTGAGGAATGAAGATGAAGTCCTAACCTAAAAATCCCCTATCCTGAACTGGCAGAATGCAACAGTCCTCATCAACTTCCTCACTGTAAGTGTATCAGAGTTTTTACTCCCATTCCTCAATGGGAGTAAAATCCTCAAGTCATCATTCTTCAACTCCTGACTGTAGCAAAGTCCTCCTCAGTCCAGAGACACCCTATCCTGATGGACTCCTCTCTCCAATCTATCCTAAGAGGGCACCTGGCTGTTACCTGCCAACTCTCCAGACACACTCCCAACTCCTCAGCCTCGTCAGCCAGCATGGAGATAGCGATGCACCCTGCAGGGGAGACATAGGTGAGTTGAGGGGGATTTGATTTGGTGGGGGGGCTTATAATTGGGTATTTTGAAGGGCATTATTTAAGGTGTGGTATTTTTTATACTGCTTGAGAGTCCTGCCTATGCTTGCATATAATTATTTTGATGGCGGATATGCAGTTCCACTTAAGAATTTCGATTCAAACATCGCTAGAATTGAAACCCCTTTCTCCCGTCTCACACTCACCAGGGAAGTTGTGTCTCTCATCGTAGAAGCCCCACTGTGTGTGTCTGATATCGAACACGCACGCCTCTATGATGGAATCCACCCTTTCCTTGGGAAGGAGGGAGGCTACGAAGCTAAGCTGGGTCTCAGATCCAGAGGAGCCGTACACTGACTTGGAACAGATGCTCCTGCGAGGGGGAGGGAATGGATCAATCAATTATCATATTTGGAACTGTTTCAACTGGTTTCTGTAAAATTCGTGACTTCATTCGTGTCCCCAAACTGAAAGGTATTGGTTGACAATCAAAGCGAAGTTCTTTCTGCAACTCCCTTACCTTAGAATAGAAACTGGGAAGTTGCTTGGGTTGACACCACTCTTTATAAGGTCCTCAGCAGTGATGATGGAAGCTTTCTCCTCCTCGAAGTCAGCACTCAGGATGCACTGTCCTACACCTATAGACCAGGCATCAGCAAACTCGTCTGAGGAACGCTCTACTTTGTCGTAGAAGGAACTGTAGTCGTTGGAGGGGTTACCTGGAATTCATATGATTTATGTCTAACAAGAGACTTCAATAGTCATTGATTGTAGAGCTTTTCCCTTTTACGACACCTTTTTTCCTTATCCTTATCACTCATATTCCATACCTTTTTCTAACAGCATTACTATTCTCATTACCAACCTTTCCCTATTCCTCACCATCGTTATTCCCACAGAGTCCCAGTGTTGGGGTGTCCTGGTTAACTCTGATGGTCGCCACTGAGAGACCGTCCCACTTGACTTGCAGACCGAACTCAGGGACACTGACTGTCAGACTGTCGCCGTTGAAGAGCATCGAGATGCCTGAAGGAAAGGAGAGGTTTGAATTTGAAAATAATTTATTAAAATAACACTGTTTATTTGGCCCAATGATTTAACCAATGATTTAACCCTTTTACAAAATGATATTATTTCATGGGAACTTTTTTCGAATTATAGCTGCCCGATGGCCGCCAAATAATAGCAGAATTAAATATTTCTATATTTCGGCAGTCAAGTTCACAGGATCATTGGCTACATTAACTGACCCTCCTTGTAATAATACGGAGTGTCTCGTTTTATGAACCTCTTCTGCCCATCAATACTCATTCCATAACCTCTGAGTAGCTGTATCTGAGCTTTACTTGGAGTTTTATGGGTTTAAGAAGATAAATTGGGAATGTTTCAAGGCTGGAAGAGTGTTTTTTCTCAACTAAGGAATGAGGATATGTGGAATAATTGTCGAACAGTTCATGGTAAATAATCAGAAACGGATTCCACCTACTTGTTCTGTCAGTTGCCTTGGTAATGATTGACACGGTCTCCAAACAGGAACTGGTCTCTCCACACGCGTTGAACCACCCGTACACATACCACTTAGCCCCCTTAACGTTCTCTGTAGCGAGCACGTACCAGCACTGCCCCTTGTAACTGTACATAGTACCTGGGGAGTTGGGGATGGCGTATTTAATCAATTTTAAGATAAAAACATCAATCTCAAAGTGTCATGTTGAGTTCAATCATTGTGAATCTGTCTTGGTTCTCAGGTATTCTTGGTATCAATTTAGTTTCATGGACAACTACCACCGATGGATTTTATCGTTTAACCTACTCTTCGTTAAGAAAGCACTATCTTGATAATTGTTCTCACCGTCGAATGTGATAACGTGGGGGTCACCAAACACTTTGCACTTCCTGTAGTCCAACACTGGGGGAGCTTGCTGCACGGCAATGTCGTAGTTATTACACGCAGGTGTTGTCAGGTACCTAGCAGGGTTAGTGTTGTCATGGTAATGGTGTTGTCATAGTGATAGTGTTGTCATGGTGACAACAAATAGTTGCTAAGATTAGTGTGGTAAGACCCAGAGTTGTACGAAATGTTAAGATAAGGCTCATGATTCTATTATGAACAGTCTGATAAACTGGTTGTGAGAATGACTGGTTGTGAAAATGACCGGTCACCGAGTACTTGTCCTTAAACTAGTCTAATTCTACTGCCATCACCTAGAACCTGTTTTACAGGGCTTCAAAGGAACAGATTTCCTGGTAAATGATTACATAATAATATGTCCTGTGAGATAACAAATATTTGAGTATGAACAGCGTCACCGCATTCAAGACTTACTTCATACGTTACCAATGCTTGCCTCGACGAACATCACATCATTTTCTTATACAAGATCTAAATCTATGATTTCTCAACCTGTAGATCTGAATTGTTCACTTCCCACTGAGAATTAAGATGTGTAAAAACAAGATGAAAATCTTCAAATTTGACTCAATCTCCCACTCATTATACTCACGAGTGGTAAGGGCACTTGGTAACTTTACTCACGAGTGGTATGGGCACTTGGTAACTTTACTCACGAGTGATAGGGACACTTGGTAACTTTACTCACGAGTGGTATGGACACTTGGTAACTTTACTCACGAGTGGTAAGGGCACTTGGTAACTTTACTCACGAGTGGTAAGGGCACTTGGTAACTTTACTCACGAGTGGTATGGACACTTGGTAACTTTACTCACGAGTGGTAAGGGCACTTGGTAACTTTACTCACGAGTGGTAAGGTCACTTGGTAACTTTACTCACGAGTGGTATGGACACTTGGTAACTTTACTCACGAGTGGTAAGGGCACTTGGTAACTTTACTCACGAGTGGTAAGGGCACTTGGTAACTTTACTCACGAGTGGTAAGGGCACTTGGTAACTTTACTCACGAGTGGTAAGGGCACTTGGTAACTTTACTCACGAGTGGTAAGGGCACTTGGTAACTTTACTCACGAGTGGTATGGACACTTGGTAACTTTACTCACGAGTGGTAAGGGCACTTGGTAACTTTGCAGTAGTAGTACCCTGCATCTCCACACTTTACAGAGTCTAGCACCAGGGTGTCAAGGTCCTGACTGGGACCTGCTAGGGCCGGCTCTTTTGTGGAGAACGGTATCTCCTGAGATTGGGGGTAGAAAGATAGGAGAAGAGAAATTTCAAATTGAGATGGAGATAATTATCAGGGTAGAGTACCTACAGGATATTTCCAGAGGGGAAAGAAGGGAAGGGTGACGTAGGCGTCGCGAGTTCTGGGAACGCCTTCCATAATTTCCACAAGACCGCCATAAATACATGCGTGATATAACCGATTTAACAGTACTGGTATGGAATTTCCCTTCTATTGTTCAATTGAATTTTAAGCAGCTTTTTATAACGACCTTTAGAAACACTCTCTTTGAGCCAGGTGTAGTAAGGTTTGAACTTGCCACCGTACAATCTGCTGACTTCTTCACTAGTTTGACATGTCAGAGTCACTCCGTCACCCGAATTACTGCGGAGGATAGCATAGCAACATCTTAGCAACGCAACACTAACTCATAATGATAGTGGCACCATTATTAACACCATTGTAGCAAAAATATGACAACAAATTTGTAGCAAAATGGCAACAGCCTCCTACAATCACGATAGCGGTTTTGACATGATAACAATGAAACGATTCCCAATTTTTTTTTCTTTTTTTTCCAAAGTTAATAAAACTCCAAAAAGATGAAAGCACGCACACAAACTCAGCCCTGAGCACGTGGTAGTCTGTTTCCTTGAAGGAGGAGAGCTCATCCAGGGGTATGGGAGGAAACTCATATACCCCCACAATCACCTCCTCCGACCCATACTTGTCTGCGTCAGGACACCGCGCAGTCATCACTATCCTGAGAGAGAGATGGGTTACCATGGCGACCAGGCTACCATGGCAACCAACTCTGAGAGAGATAGGTTACCATGGCAACCAATATATGGCGTACTTATCTGCGTCAGGACACCGCGCAGTCATCACTATCCTGAGATGAGCTAATAGTTGCTATGGGTAGGCATGGGTAACCATAGTAACTTATATTTAGCAGTTAGCAGTACCTTCCTAGCAACCGGAACGTTCTGATGTTAAAGCCTGCAGCAGCCAGGATATTACTGCGTCCATTGAAAGTTTCACGAAAATGGTAATGTGGAAGTTGGAAGACTGATCCAGCTGACATTTTGATTTAGAATTATAAGTTCTAATCAATTACTTACAAGTAGTTGAAATTGTGACAGTCCTGAGGGTCGAACTGAAACTCATCTTCGTATCGCAGCGGCGTGCCCTCAGCTGCTACCGGTACACCGTTTAGTCTCTGGAGAGGGAGGGTTAGACCTCAAATAAAGTTATACTTCTTAGTTCTAACTAAGCGGTTCATACTCGGGTCCGGGTATTGCTATCATCGCAATCATCAAATTCAGATCAATAATTGTGGGGCCCAAAAACGTCAGTATTTAACTCACTCTGATCCCCCACTGTTCGATGTACTCAGTATTTAGACCGCCAGTTAGTGAGACGGTGTAGAAGTCACCACTGTTCACAACAGTGACAGTGGGAAGTATAGTCTCGTCCCAGTAGGTGCAGTCTTGTGCCAGTCCTGAGAGGAGCTTTTGAAATATTATTTGCCTCAGATCTACTCTGAGAATGACAAAAAGTCCTGATGGGAGATTCAGATCATTGTGTTTATATGTCTAACTACTGCTAAGATCACTATATCAAATTTGACACAGCTACAAGATCAGGTTTAGTTTTATACAATGTTTTACAAGGATTGAGTTTCCTTGACACTATTTTGTAGTTCTTTCTGACACCAATCAACCCTGACAACAATTAAATTGCACCTAATTTCATCCAATTCCTTACCTCCTTGGGTCAAAGCGGACAAGAAAAATGCAAAGCACAGCCGAGCTTTTAAATCCATCAAGAAGCTTCAAAAGATAAAAGTACGTGACCCTTCAAACTTTCAAATAAACTTCAAAGAACAAACGGAAACACCACCACAAAATTCCCGCAAAATTCTGCAAAAAATGGGGCAAATTAATATGTTTCCCAAACACTAAACAACATAATGTTATGGAGAAAGGCCAGCGAACTGCGCAGAAAAATAAATTTGATCATCGAATTACCCGATCCCGTTTCACGGGATAATGCGCTGAATACAAGAAATATACTTTTATTACGTCACTAATTTTACATTTAAAACCCTGATGATGACGTCATATTTCTCCGCTGTCTGCTCCTTCACAACCTGTAAATACACCGTGACCTTATGAAGTAGGATGCTAAATCCTGTAAATTGATTAGTGGGTTATAATCTGCATATATATATTATCCTTTGCATATATATTATTCAATATACTAGACGGAAAAGTATGCCGGAACATTAGGAGAAATTACTGCTACCAACCGCGACACCTATGACCAGAATGTTCAGACATCATTGAGATCGGGGCAAGATGCAGATAGATGAAAACTTTCTAACTTTTTCCTAGTTCTTTAAGCGAACTGCATCACTTGATAGTTGATTACTACGTTTTTGATAGACTCGCACAATAGTTAAGTGCTTACTGATTAAAATTGTGTTTTCATTATATTTTGTTTGATTAAAAACTCGCACCTGTTATTCTGAATTTAACAACACTTAAGACAATCTATTTTAAACTTAACAAATTTCAACTCTAGTCACTTTATGCAATCAAATTTGTGATTATTATCTTGACAAGTTATTGAAAGTACTGATGATTAACGAAATTAATTCGCTACCTTGATCAAAAACTCTCTTTTTAATCAAGAGATGTTCAAAATCCATCAATCTTATGAAGATAACCTCTTTGTTATAAAAAAGTGTTTCATATTTCAAAACCTTGCAAGTTTAGGGTATAATAGTATTATCATGAAGACTTGTGCATCATAATCTGTGACCTCAATCGTCAATATAAAAACTTTCAAAGGTCCAATCTATGGATTTATTCTCATCATGATGAATTTTACTTTTTTCAGTATTGCGATGTTATTTTGGATGCCATGTGTTACAATAACATCTTTTGCCTCCTCAGCTGTCACTGACATCAAAAACGTTACTCAAAAACATCTGAATACTACTGAATCAGCGCCCACGACAAAAATACCCCTTATTTTTAGCAAGTGTACACGATTTTATGGAGAATCAAAAAGGACTGGGATGGCTGTTATTGGTCAGGACTTTACCTTAGAAAATATCGAGCTTTGCTGGTTGTACTGTCTTCACACCTGGGATTGCAAAGGGTTTGAATACTCTGGAGCTTGCAGTTTGGTGTCTAAAGACAGCTCTAATCCAACTAAAGGAGATTTTAGGGTTTATTTCTCGCTTCTTACTGACATGGATTGCATTCAGGGCGTCCTTTTCACCTATCAGTTATATGCCCCTCAGAGGGAAGACATGAAAAGCTATGAGGTGACGGATGGTGTTTTCATCACGGATACTGAAACCTGGTCAAAGTGTTTGACGCCTGTGGAACAAGGTGATGAGGTGGTGGTCTCGTGGGTTCAGTGTTCTGAATCCAGCTTGTGGGTGCTCGCCAGAGTGGGAGAAATAGAAATACATTTTGATGGCCTTCTCCACAATCTTACTCGTATCTTGCCATTTAATAGACCTGGCTATGCTCTACAATACGCAGCATCAGACCCCTCAGGCTCTCTTGCTCTTGTTATTGGTCCAACTGTTAAAGATTCAGATCAAAGCGATAAAACCAGATTCCTACCGCAGAGTCTCGAGCAACAGGCATTCTATATAGAAAAAGACGCTCGTGTGAGTAACGCACGGTACTTCATGAAAGGTGTAGAGCGTATCACAACATATCAAAGTGACAGTAGGAAGCTTTATCTGCCTGTGAATCTGGGTCTAGTGGATGAAGTGCGCATTTGGCGGGCTGACAAGTGGGGTGTAGCTTGTAAACTCGGAGACTTGGCTGTGGAAAACGGTGCTGTGGAGAACCCCTTTAACCTGCCCTTCTTCCTGGCTGGCAGCCAGATGACCTTCCGGTGCAACTATTGGTACGGAGTTGAGGCTCTGAACTACTCGACTACCCAGACTCTCACCTGTTCCAAGGAAATGGTTATACTTCCCTGTAAGATGATACCTAACTTCATGAACTTATCACTGGAGAATCCCGAGATATTTACCACCCAGGAGAAAGTAACGAGTGGGAACTCGGAAAGGAGGGAAGTACAGTACTTGTTGTTATTATTGTGCTCTTTCTTCTTGTGGTGTTTGACTTTCTTGTGGTGTTTGACTTAACGTAATGAATATTGATTTTATTCGTTTATGGACTCCAACTTTACAAGACTTTTTTTCTGAGATTTTGCTCTGCTGATCTTTTTTGTGATTTCAGATTGATTCATTGTAGTTAATTGGTAATTGTTTCTGAGATATTGTAATCTATACACTTGCATGATGTCAATTTCTAATTTTCGATGACTTAATCAGGTTACAGAAAACCACATAAAACCAAATACATAAGCTAAGTTTCTTAAATGAATGTAAACTAATGATAAATGATTTAATAGTATTTGAAAAACTATCTATATCCTGAAATTCTTCTACTGTCCCATGAACTGTCAAAGTTTAAAACTGTCTCTAGTTTAATGGAAAGTGGGATGTCTGCTAGCATCCTCCCTACCCTTCCCTAGTGAGTTTCCTCCCCCATCAATCTCTCTACTCCTCTCTGGCGTGTCTGGTGAGGTACTGCACACTCCTTTTCTCCACTTGACACTCCTCCTTTATCCCCTCCTCCGTCTTACAACTCACCCCGCAATCTGCTCCCTCCGGACAGCACGGGATCAGGTCTATCTCTCTCTCCTCGTATTCCCACACATACGGGATCTCGTATTCCAGGGATTCCAAGTACTCAGCGTCCCAGCAGTTGAGCGGAGCGCTGCTGTCGGACTTGTTTGCTGCGCACACAGAGGTTGGTCTCCTCCGGCGCCCGGGTCCGCGGACGTACGATGTGTCGTCGTACGGACAGCCGCACGTGAACTCGGTCAGGGACTTGCCCAGGTCGCTTCGGATCTCACCCCGGAAACAGGGCATGAAGTAGGGCGGGTCTGCGGTCACGTGGTACTGGAAATGGAGAAATGTAGATAAACATTGTCTAATTATACCACTGTAAAATTCATACCACAAAAAATATCACTGTAATGTCAGACTAAGATAAAACTAAAAGGCTATTATACCCGGAAAAAAATCTCCGCTAATGGAGTGGCCAAAATATACTGTACACTCAGAAATTAAACGTGTATGGAGGCATAAAATGATACCTTGTATCGTCCATCACTGCCCGTCCGTCCCCCACACTCGTCCAGGTCCTTTCTGGTCAGCTGGACGCCGTCCTCCCCTATGGGTCCGTAGATTGGGATTCCGTCAATAGCAACTCCATAGAGGGGGGAGGGCTCCCCGCACACAGGCATCTGTTGAATGATGGGGCGAATAGGGGTTGGAAGGAAATAAACCGGAATTGAACAGGGATTTAACAGGAGTCAAACAGGAATTAACAGAAAATAAAAAGGAGAATTAAAAAGAGAATTAAACAGGAAAGTTAAACAGGAAGTAAACCTGAACACAAGGTGAGTAGTAATGGTAGTGATACTGGTTTGAAGGGGAGGGGTGCGCTTCACAGATATCCAACTCCTCAAAGTCCATGACATCTGGACAACCCTCCTCAGCTGGGTACCAGTTGTAGATCACAGTTCCGGAGGTTGCAATACCTGCGGGGGGCATATCGTGAGATCTGCCTGTGAGCGCGGAGTAGCTGGACCATTATCATGTAGATTCCTTGACCAACTATTCCTTTTTATTGTTCATAACTCCTTCCCCACAACTAAACTGTTGCGCGTGTAGTTATGGGCTGGTTTTCTAGATTTCGTTAAAAAAAACTCGTTTCCCTGTGTCCCAATCTCATCGAATTGGACCCTTGCCAATTCTACATTTCAACCATCCCTTCTGTACCATAGCGCACATATCCATCCCAATCTCATTGAATTCCCCCGTTCCCTGTTTACATACCCACGTAACTCTGTGGGGTGCAGCGCATGGGTGTGTCCCGCATGATTGGCTCCACGTGACCCTGACAACCCACGTGACCCTGACAACCCACGTGACCCTGTTTACATACCCACGTAACTCTGTGGGGTGCAGCGCATGGGTGTGTCCCGCATGATGGGCTCCGAGTAGATCTTCATCTCCACAATAGATTCTTTTATGGGGTTGGGGTTCTGGGACTGAGGGAGATATTAATTCAGTGATATAATTCTGAGCCCAAATGGGGATTTTTAGAAAAATTTCTCATATTTTTGTACAGCATAAATTTCGATCTCCAGAATGAATATCCCCAAAAAAAGATGTAATCCCAACGCTTGGTTTCATTCACCTGCGGGAAGACCCATGACTCATGAGACGGAATCCCGTTAGTGTAGATGGTCTGCGAACCATCCCCATTATCCGTCCCATAGACCACCGCCTGCATCCCAGTGTTGGGGTCAGTGTGGTTAACTAGGCGGGGTTGGAACATGGCCAACTCCTCAGGGGTTAGCGAGGAGACGCAGAGCAGAAGAGTCGTGAAGAGGATGGGTTTCAACATGGTGTAACTGAGGGGATATGGGGTGCTTAGGAACGAGTATGAAGGTTATTAGAAATCTCGATATTCGATAAATTAATATTTATCTTTCTTACAGAAGCAAAGCACAAAAGGAGCTAAAATGGGGCCAAAAAAGTACTAGTTCTGAAAAATTCGTTTAATTTGACTGCGAGAAAAATTGAATTGCGATTTTGATGTAAACTTAAAGTTAAAAACATCAGTACTGAGATCCAAGATCAAATCGCAACTCTTATATAATCAGGGGTCAGGTCAAAATCAAGAGGCCCAGGGCCTCGTGACTTGAACAATGAAAGATTGAATTAAGGGGTCAGGGCCTCTTGACTTGAACAATGAAAGATTGAATTCAGGGGGTCAGGGCCTTTTGAGTCTTGACTAATGACTTGAACAATGAAAGATTGAATTAAGGGGTCAGGGCCTCTTGACTTAACTAACTGAGGTAACTCAATGACTTTTGCACTGATGATGATTTGAAAGTACTTTGCATTAAAAAGTCAGCTCGTTGTGGAACTTGGCAATTACAGTGTTTTATTGTGAAAGATTGAATTCACACATATCAAATTTTTTTCACGTGTTGATTTCGCACTCTCTTTATTGCATTGTTCAATGTTCATGTAATAGTGAGAAAGTTTTACAACCGTTCTTTTTTCGGGGTAGTATTTAATTTTCAATTAAAGCCAAACTCTCTCCAAGATGAACAAGGAATTTGCTTTTTTGTTCAGGTACTTAGGTAGAAATCCTCTGAACAAAAAACAATGGAAACGCCCTGAAGTTAAAGCTAATCTAATTTCACGCTTTGGTTCTGCTTAATTTATTGTTTAGAAGAAAACCACTTCTTTTCTCTGAAGTTCTGACGTAAAAAGTTTAGTTTCGAACCACATTGAGAATTTAAGAAGAATTTAAGAAGAATTTTGTAATTTGTAATTGTGTTGATCAATACTTGTTTATTTCACATAAAAGAATTCCAGTTTTCCTGCAAAAGCCAGATATATTAATAGAACAATATGGTTTGTATGAACACAAAATATTGCTCAGAATTGGACAATCTCCACCATATTTTGTTGCAATATTTAAAGAAAATGAAATAACCTTTTAAAAATTTAAAGAATTTTTAAAAACAATAATTTTATTTGTGAAAATTTGAATTGTTATCAAATAAAACTAGTCACATATTGTCGGCAAACTTTTCTTTATCGTTCTAACGATATTTTAATTCAAGTTAATTGCTTCAAATCAAGTTAAAATTATTAAAACTGAAATTTTTTGATTCCTAGAAGTCTAGCTTCTCATAAATTTTAGTCTGAATCCTGATTCTATGATTAAAAAGGTGCCTTGGGCTCTAGGAAAAAACCTGAAAATCCAGTTTAACATTTACATACTCGTTCATTATGCAAAATCGCCAACCAGTTCCGAAATCCGATTTATCACTTCCCACGAAATCCAACACAAGTTTTTAATCTTCGCTGACGGTTTAAAGTAATAAATTGATTTTATAAATGCAATTATGATTCGCATTTTATGCTCTTTGACTAGTTCACATGATAATGATTTGATAAATACTCTCTTTATGCATTATAGGTCACGTCTGTTGATTAGAAACATCGGCTCATATAAAGGCTCACAAACCGCTGACCGTTGAAATGACATCAATATCTCGCCTAGAAACTATGAAAATGGTGAATCAATGACGTTGAACCGCATATATTTCTGTGCGGTACGATATTGGCCATGGCCTTGGAGCAAACATGTAATCAAATTACCCCCTTATTGCTCGTATTATTACAACAAGTTTCTGTCAGAGAGAAGGAGATAAGAACACATCATTCACCTGCTGCATTCCCAGCTAATTATTAACTTGTTCAAACTAGTTTCTGTTGTCCCATGCTAGAGCACTATTTAAACGGATACCCGAAGATGGTGAAGCACTCTCAACTTTTACTAGCTGATTTGGTAGCTTTTGGTAACCCCCTCACTCAGAACGCTTACTTCTTGTGTACTTGGAAGTTTTGTTAACCCCCTCACTGCCAAGAGGTATATCCACAAGGATATAACTTATCCGACTTTTTGCCAATTGACAGAGATTCGTTTAAACCTCCTTACTGTACTCTGGTTGGGTGGAAATGGTGCTGAGTTTGTTGGAAGGTACCGATAGCATGCTGGAAGGATCACAATTTGGTAGGTAGTCAATCAGCCAGTTAGCAGAAGTTGGGATGAGGTTCCGACTTCCACTTCTTTTTTCTTTTTTTCTTTTTTTTAATTCATTGCGGCGGCCAAAATTCCGCGAAGGGTGAGGCAGAACCCCGGCGCCTACACCACCCGAGCGGAATTTTGGTGGCATCATTCTGTACAAAAAGACACCGGATCTATAGTCCTGGCCAGGGCTAAAATTTAAAGGTAACGCCCAGTGCTTAAAAAAGGAGCAAAACAGCGAAGCATAACATAGAAAACAAACAAAAAAAAGTAGGGTCAAAAGTTAGATGAGTAAAATGAGGAGAAAAACAAAACATAAAAAAAGAGCGCAGGGACAGCTGCTACTTAGGTGAAAGAAGGCAGAGAAGAGGAAATGAAACTGAGCAAAACACTTTTGCACTCCGCTCCAAAGCTAGGGTTGTGAAAAGTCCAATTCAATTCTTTTCTTTCTTCTCTATTTTTTTTCTAAATATCTTTTAAACTTCCCTGCTTTTAAAACATGTCCTCGCTATGGAGCTACCCACCAAAGGAGAGAGAAAGAAGGATTGGGACTGAGCCTTTAGGCCGGAGAGCTGAATACCGTACTAAAAATCTAAAAATTAGCGAATAGAGTAGCGAGGGTTATCGGGCGCTAAAAAAGAGCTAGATTGTTCATGTTTTAATTCATAATCATAAGTATAAAACGTACATTCTGTTGTAGGTAGGGTATTTTAGTACATATAAGGGGCAGGGATTTATCATAGGGTTGGATGGTTTTTTCGCCTAATTATTTGTGAATAAACGCTGTACATCTCAATGTTATGGTGTGATGAAAGTTATCATAATCAAGTCTAATATTATTTATTCTTATTCATTTCAAGAAAACCTGTTACATGTCACAATAACCTGTTTTATACACACTGATTGTACGAGGTGTGTATGGCATCTATATTTCTAAGAATAGATAAGAGCTCTTATCTTGTCTTGATAATGGGTAAAGAATTAAATGATGCTTGAGGACATTTTCATGTAAAATGCACTAGTTTGTTTTGTCGAGAGCTTAGGCTGTTTAGCTGTTGGTTTATTTGTGAAATGAAACGATGCTGTAGATATCCTACGTCATGAGTGATATTCTAATTCTTCGGAAACTTGGTCAAGATAATTATTGAGTAACTCCTCAATTTGTCCGCATCGCTTGACGGGATATTTCTACATCGCAGTAGTGGCATTATGGGAGAACATCTTTGCACATATTGAAATTGAATCTTAATTCCTTGAGTTCTATGCATCTCAGTCAATGATCACCACTGCTTCTGCCCGATTTGCGAACACATTACTATCCATTCTCTGTTTTCAGATATGGAGGCGGGTCCCAGCAGCTCCCAGCTCCAAAAGCGCCGGGTCCTGAAGATCCTCGCTCTGATCTTCTACGGACAAGCCACCTCCATCTGCTGCTGCATCCGGTACGGAATTAGAATTTAAGAATTAGAATTAGAATTAGAATAAGTATTTAGAACTAGAATTAGAATTAGAATTTGAATTTGAATTTGAATTTGAATAAGTATTTAGAACTAGCATTAGCAGTATTATTACCCTGCAGTGTAATTACTTTTCGAATTTTTGAGCAATATTAATCATGTAATATCACCGTACCCAGCAGTTGAATTACTGTCAAGTGTGTAATTACTATACCTCAACTGTTGAATTACTATTCAAGTGTTGAATTACTATTCCCAACTGTTGAATTACTACTGTTGAAATACTACCAATTTTCTGAAACGGCCATTCGCACGATTCTAACCTATTTGCTATCTCCGTGCGGATGTAAATAGGAGAATAATAAGCTCCCATGATATCTGTTATCGCACTTTTCATATTAAAAACGATTCGATATAATCTATTCTTAACAGTATATTACATACTGTAAAACAAGATAAAATAGCGATAAGGAGCACAAAATGTTCGGTACGATATACTGCTAATGGCACATTCGGTAGCACAAGATAAAGTAAATATTAGCACAATGTATAAAATACGATATTATAGGGCAACACAAGATAAAGATAACATAGATAGGTAGGAGGAACACTATCGTATACACCTAAATGGCGCCACCCAGACGGGCTTGGTAACTCCATCCGTGTTTCAATGTTTATTTATCTAGACTTAGAGATATCACGCAGACTTGTGGCGCCATAAATAGGGTGTATTGCTCCATTTTATCAAATTCAACTACATTATTTCTGTGCGCCGTCATTTCTATCTGTCAGTGTTCGTACCTTATTTTAGATCGGGATGAAGATAATGATTATGGCACAAAACTTATTGTTCAACTGAGGAGTACATACATACATTTCGATGCACTCTAAAGATTTCGCTGACTACATTCACGTGTGATCGTGTTTTTCTTTAAGGGCAGATTCTATACGAGATCTGCATTTAAGATTGTAGCTCTCGAGTCAGTTGTTATTAATGTTTGAGGTGTGAAATGTTTTGTTTTACTTAATTTTCATGGTTCATTTTTTTATGGCAATAAAAGATCAAAACAATTTTTTTAAAGTACATAATATACATACACTATGTCATACACTAACAGTATGTATCAATGCTGGGCGCTGGTTGTATCATTTGGACTTTTGAACTTATTCGCTGAATTGACCCCTATACGATGATGATGTGATTCTGACTTTTACAAATCACTGGCAAATTTGTCCAAAATTCTCGCCTGTTTCAATTATGAAATAGTGTACCCATTATTCATAAAACATTGAGTTCGAATACTTAAGTTTCAAACCGTCTGCTTTGATTGATGCGTATATGGCAGGGTAATAATACAGTAAATACACACTTGGGTGTGTAAATTACCATCGTAATTGCACTCGCAAGCTCGTGCAATTACTCCAATAAATGCACTCGCAAGCTCGTGCATTTATTGCATGAATTCCACTCGCAAGCTCGTGGAATTAATGTGGTAATTACACACCCAAGTGTGTATTTACCGTATAGAATTCTATATCATATCTTAACATATTGTCAAATATATCCCCACGAGAAAACCCGTTGGGTTTTCTCTTTAATTGGACGTATATATTCAGTTGGACGTACAATAAATTGAACGAAGTCATTAATGCAATTTTTTGTTACTGGGGGTAGGGGTGCAACGTAACGAAATTACGAAATATTTACATAGGATTTGAATATGAATCAAAATATATTGCAGATTTTGCGATTTAATGTCAATTGTCAAGGACTCAAGAACAATGGTTTTATAATCCAAAGTTCTGATTCGGAGAAAAGATGAGCAACAAATTTGAATCCAATCTCATTGAAATCAAAATTGTACGCATTTTCATCTGTTTTAACCCACTCCTAACTTAAATTGGACGTATAGTCAGTTGGACGTACAATAAATTGAACGAAGTCATTGATGCAATTTTTGTTGCTTGGGGTAGGTGCAACGTAACGAAATTACAAAAAAATTTACATAGGATTTGAATATAAATAAAAATGTTGCAGATTTTGCGATTGTAAAATTAATGTCGAGGACACAACATTAAATAAGAAGAACTCAAGAACAATGACCGTTTTCTAATCCAAAGTTCAGATTCGGAGAAAGATGGGTAACAAATTTGAATCCAAGCTCACGAAATCAAAATTGTCCGCATTTTCATCTGTTTAGAACCCACTTCTAACTTGAGTAATTATAAATTCCTCCTTCTGTCGAATCCTCACAGCCAACCATCGAAACTACAAATATCTTCGTACGAAACAATTATCGCTGATTTTCACAATGGAACAAATTGTTCAACTCGCACTTTTCTCCTACAATAGTGATTAGAGTTGATATGCTTCTGTCGTAAACTTTTACCAAACTCGAAAATTCCATTGAGAACGTAAATACGTAAATTATGACTTTAAACAGTTGAAACGTTTCCAAAGTACACAGTAGCGAAATGGCAGATGCTTCGTTAAAATGCACGTGCAGTTTAGCGCGCGCAATCACCAATAACCATAGCAACGCGCGCAACTGGTGAATTTAACCTAGAACGCGATCTTCTTTTTAGGGTGAATTTTTCGGACTTTCGAAGTTAGTTACGAAAAATCTAAAGCCTAAACCAAAATTCTGCCCATGCTATCTTTTAAGTTTATCCATTTTCTACCGCCTTGCAAAAAATCGCGGCTTTTTAGCTCCTTTTGTGTCAGTCATTCAAGAACAAACGTAGAAGGGCATCTTTCCTTTATATTAAAGATATATCCAAATATCTAGAAGCTCCCTGCGCGGTGCCATCACTCAGGTTCTCCCCTCAGGTACGGTTTCCTGGCTGACGCGTTCCTCTCCCGTCACATCCCCGGTACGGTGTACGGCATTGTGGAGGGAAGCCTTATCCTCGGGTTTGGTTTAGTCTTCCTCCTCGGTGGCTTCGAGCGGCTGCTGACTTGGAGAAGGCTTAACAGCCGGTGGCTACTCATGTTCATCACAGGTGGATGAAAATTTCATCAGATGTAGAATTTGTTCTCGAGCGTGATCTTTTAAAGTTTTAATGTTAAAATTTTTCAGTTTTATCGAGTTCAGTTCAGAAATTCCATCTGTAATATTCGACCAATCCCTCTTTAATCCCTCTCTAATCCCAGGCGGCTACTCCCTAACATCCTTATGTACCGGTGTGATCTACCTCTCCGAAGACAACACCCTCGTAGTCGTAGTCTCCACCCTCCTCAGAATCCTGCAAGGCACCATCACCTACGGCTGCCCTCTGGTGGCAGTGGACTTTGTAAACGCTCAGCTCTCTGCGGAGTTTGACTTTGTGAACGGGCTGCTGAACATGGGGTACTTCAGTGGGATGGGCATGGCAGAGGTGTTTGGGTGTCTTCTCTATGATCAGTTCGGATACCTCTACCCCTTCCTCTTCTCTTCCATAGTTGCCCTCCTCGCCACATTCTTCATCGCTATAACTATCCCTAAAAGTGCTACTTATCTGGTGGCGCAAGGAGAGACGGATGTGGCCACCAAGAAACTCTTGAACCCCTCAAACCCCCTCAGTAAAGCTATATTCCTACCCCTGCTGGCCTGCATGATAGTCAACCTCAACTTCGGGGTACTACAGGTACTGCAATCTTATTTATACTTTCTGTTCAGCCGCAATTAAGCAATTTGAGATTTTGCGGGTAATCACAATAAAAAATTTGATAGTTTGAAAAATGGTTTGTTCACGCGTTCAAATGAGCGAACTATGACCTTAAAATGGAATCGGGGGTCCCTCAATCCGAGTTTCTATTAATTCAACTTATTCCAGGTAGCAGTGACGCCGTTCCTACAAGATAATTTCAACAAAAGCATCTCTTACGGCGGGTTGGTGCTTATCTTCGTCTCCGTGGGGATGACTCTGGGCAGTCTAGCTACAGGGATACTCCTCCAGAAGAAACTCCTCCACCACTTCACCATCATGTCATGTGGAGCTTTCTGTCTCTGCGTAGGATTCCTCATTACCTTCCCTCCTGTCCGTATCCCTCTTATCTTCAGCTATGCCCCCATCCTGGCCATCCCAGGCGTCTTCCTGTCGGGTTTTGGGGCTCCGATGATGACGATATCAACTCTAAGAGCTCTATACGACACGCAGGTAAGGGGAATTAATCAGTGCCTTTGCTTATATCATTTTTGGGATTTCTATAGAAACATGATTAATTTAGCGTTCTTACCATGACCTATTATGAGCATTTTGATCAAATAAAACCAACCATAGCGCTAATCATTGAACCCATCCCAGCTCCAAAGAACGGGTCTGCTCACTCCGCGCTGTGTGACACGGCTCACTGGTATCTGGCTGGTCGGCTACTCTGGTCTCTACTACTCCGGCTCCTTCCTAGCCGGACTCCTCACCCAATACCTTTCATTCTCAGGTAGGGGCAAACTTTTTGCTTTGCCATGGGTGTTAATGTTCAAAAGGGGGAGATTTCTACCTTGACTTCAAATTGCAGATTTCTTGGGCACGTAATGACGGTGGCTAATAAAAATATTTTCGAACGTAACCTAAACGTCACGCGTCATTCGTTTTACTGGCGGAGCGCCAACCCTGTGGGGCATGGTCGGTCCCGAAATACCGTGGGAAAATTTACTGAATACGGCGCGCGCGGCGACAGAAATCAGGGACTGATTGCGCGCTATCATGGTTCAGTGTGCCGGCCATGCGTGCGCTGCAAGTTTGCCGGAGGCAGAGGGTTTTGGTCTCTTTAACCCCCCTCCCACTCACCCCTTCCCCCACGGCTAAATCTGTTGTTTCTACTCCTTGAATAGCTAATTTCAACAATTTCAGATATGGCAGAGATCCTGTCAGCCCTCTGCTTCATCGCAATGGTACTGTGCATTGCTCTGCGAGTCCTGGTCAAGGAAAAAGTAACGGACGAGGAAAACCAACCACTCCTGTCATGAAGAGATAAGCCAGACACGGTCTTATCGTGAAATTGATACCCTGATGTGTGTAAAAGATCGTCAGATCGAGAGAATTAGAGCGGCGTTTAGCTAGCTAGTCAATGAGCGGGCATAACACAAATAAATAAAGAGATAAGTTTGATCGAGATTTTGTTTTATTTCAAGATTTTGTTACAAGATTTTGTTACAAGATTCATAGACTATGACAAGAAAAGAGAACGTTGTGACATATATGGAGCTGGCCTAACTCTACAGAGTGAAATTTAGTGCTAATTCAACTGATTTAGTTTATTGTTTATTTGTTTACTGATTTTGTTTATTGAAAATGCCAATTGTAATGGTTTTTCCTGAGGAGGTACTGTGTACTGAAGCCCTCTAAATTCTATTGGAGTATGAAATTGTAATAAAATTTGTTCTAAGTTACTAATAAAACGTTGTTTAATTTGAGTAGTATTCCTCAAATTGATTGTCGATCATAAATTTGAGCACTTGGATTGCCTCGGGTGGTATTACTTATGAGGGGTATGACTGGTTTTGAAAATGTCAACGAGTCAATGCAGAGGGATGACCAGTTACAATCCAGGCAACCAATTGCCAAGCCCCCTAACGCCTGGGTTCCACAGCAGCCTGAACAGATTTTGATATGGAGCATTGAGCTACACTTGATACGTACAGTGAAACAGTGGTTAATGTTTTGTAATTCAAATGATGAATATTTTATAAGTTCACTACGGCATTAAAAAATGAAGTTTTTACTGGAGACTAGAATTGTATACATTTAATTTCATATAAATGAGATCTTCAACCTCTGAAGCAAGTACAAATTTTAATTTGAGGCGATTTTTGTTGCATCATCTAAAGACGGCAAAGTTCCAACGTCATCATTGTAAAGTTGAATTAAAGTTGAATTATAACATTAAATTATCCGCCTGTAAAATCGAAAAAGGGTTTTTTTTCCCGGGCCTTTGAAAAAACGTTTTTTGGGTTATTTAAAATTTTGCTTTTTATGGTTTTTCGAAAATGGGGCCTAATGGTTCTTTTTTCATTTTAAACGTTCCCATCTCTTTTTTTATTTTTCCTTACCCCTTAAAATATATCTATTTATTAATTTAAACCCAATTTTTTTCCTATAATTAACCCAATTTTAAACAGAACCCCCTGATTTTCAATATTCAAGTTGTTAACTGGTCATTTTTCCGAACCTGAAATTTTGCAGTTCCCCTTGCCCCCTAAACATGTGATGTTCAAATTTTGGGCGATTTCGGAAACGGGAACTTGCTCTTTCCGTAAATATGATAAACCAAAAAACATATGTTGGGGGCCAACAAGAAAACTCCCGATGCTCGGAGGTCTGTTGTTAGAAAAACCCAAGCCGCCCTCGGCCCCCTTGGGGCCCTGGCTCCCCGGGGCCTGGCCCCCCACTTTGGGCCCCCGCCCAATCCGCCTCGGACCTTGGGCCCTTTCCCCCCCCGGGGGCCTTTCCCTCGCACTGTTGGCCCGGTTTGGGGCCCCCCCGGGCCCCTTTCGGGGCCCCCAAACCCCCAGGGCTTGCGCCCCTGAAAAAACATGAGCCTGAATAACTTATATTTAGCGTTGGCCCCTTCCTGCCCCCGAACTTCTGATTTTAAACCTGGGGGCGGATATTACCGGGCCCTTGAAAGTTTCACAAATGGTAATGTGGGGAAGGGGAAAACTGGTCCCCAAAAATTTTGTTAAATTTAAGTTCTAATCAATTTACAAAGGTTAAATTGGGGCGTCCCGGGGGCGAACGAAATCTCTTTTATCCCCGGGGTGCCCTCAGCTGTACCGGGAAACCCTTTAATTCTGGAGGGAGGTTGCCCAAATAAATTATATTTTGTTTAACTTATTCTTCCGGGTTCTATCGGGGGGGTATTTTTCATCGTCCTCAAATTCAAATCTAATTGGGGAAAAAAAGCTATTTTTCCACGATTCTTTTTATGTCTGTATTTAGACCCCCAAAAATTTCGAAAAATCACCCTGTTCCCAATGACGTGGGAAAATAATCTGTAAGGTCACTTTTGCCAGTCCGAGGGGAAATTTGCGATTGGATATGTCTATACCTTTTAAAGGGCACTAAATCAAATTTTAAATAAAAGATCAGGTTTTTTTTTTATACAATGTTTTACAAGGTTGGTTTCCTTACATTTTAAGTTCTTTTCTGACACCAATCAACCTGACAACAATTAAATTGCACCCAATTTTATCCAACCCCCCTCCCTTTAACAAAGGGGCAAGAAAAAAACAAAAAACCGAGCTTTTAAATCCATCAAAAGTTCAAAAGATAAAAGAGTGACCCTTAAACCAAATAAACTTCAAAAAACAAACAAACACCACCACAAAATTCCGAAAATTCTGCAAAAAAAGGGGAAAAAATTTTTTCCCCAAAAATAAACAACAAAGATGGGGAAAAGGGCCCGCAACTCGAAAAAAATTTTTCATCAAATTCGTCCTTTCACGGGATAATGGCTAATAAAATATCCTTTTTTTACGTCACTAATTTTTTTAAAAACCCCGATGAGCTATTTCTCCGCTGTTTTCCTTACAACCTTTAAATCATGACCAATGAATAGGGTGTAAATCCTGTAAAATTGATTAGTGGGTTATAATCTGCATATATTATCCTTTGTACATATATTATTCAGTACTATTTGAAAAGTATGTTTGAATATTAGAGAAATTATCGTTACTCAACTCATGACACCTATGATCCAGAATGTTCATTATCACAGATCCAGCAAGATGGAAGTTGGAAAAGTGCAGATAGATAAAAACTTTCTAACTTTTTCCTAGTTCTTTAAGCGAACTGCATCACTTGATAGTTGATTACTACAGCTTTTGATAGACTCAAAATAGTTATGTGCTTACTGATTAAAATTGTGTTTCATTATATTTTGTCGCATTAAAACTTGCAAATTTCGTTATTCTAAATTTAACAACACTTAAGATAATCTATTTTAAACATAATTAAATTTAAACTCTAAAGGTCACTTTATGTAATCAAATTTAGATTATTATTATGACAAGTTATTGAAAGTAATTGATGTTTAAAGAAATTAATTTGCCACTCTTTGATCAAAACTTCCTTCTTTTAATCAGATGTTCAAAATCCATCAATCTTAAGGAAGATAACCTTTGTTATAAAATGAATATTCTAATAAAAGTGTTTAGAGTTTCAAACTTGCAAGTTAAGGGTATAGTGGTTATCAGGAGTGACTTTTTAACACATCTGTGACCTCAATCGTCAATAATATAAAAAATCTCAAAGGTCCAATCTCTGCATTTGTTCTCATCATGACATTTTTACTTTTTTTCAGTATTGCAATGTTATTTTGGATGCCATGTAGTTACAATAATCTTTTGCCTCTCAGCTGTCACTGACATCAAAACGTTACTCAAAACATCTGAATACTACTGAATCAGTGCCCACGGTTAAAATTCCCCGTATTTTTAGGCATGTGTACACGATTTTGGCGTAGAATCAAAAAAGGACTGGGGATGGCTGTTATTGGCCAGGACTTTACCTTAGAAAATATTGAGCTTTGCTGGTTGTACTGTCTTCACACCTGGGATTGCAAAGGGTTTGAATACTCTGGATCTTGCAGTTTGGTAACTAAAGACAGCTCTAATCCAACTAAAGGAGATTTTAGGGTTCATTTCTCGGTTCTTTTTGACATGGATTGCATTCAGGGCGTCCTTTTCACCTATCAGTTATATGCCCCACACAAAGAAGACATGAATAGCTATGAGGTGACGGATGGTGCTTTTATCACGGATACTGAAACATGGTCAAAGTGTTTGACACCTGTGGATCAGGGTGATGAGGTGGTGGTCTCGTGGGTTCAGTGTTCTAAATCCAGCTTGTGGGTGCTCGCCAGAGTGGGAGAAATAGAAATACATTTTGATGGCCTTCTCCACAATCTTACTCGTATCTTGCCATTTAATAGACCTGGCTATGCTCTGCAATACTCAGCATCAGGCCCCTCAGGCTCTCTTGCTCTTGTAATTGGTCCAACTGTTAAAGATTCAGATCAAAGCGATGAAACCAGATTTCTAGCGCCAAGTCTCGAGCAACAGGCATTCTATATAGAAAAAGACTCTCGTGTGAGTAACGTACGGTACTTCATGAAAGGTGTAGAGCGTATCACAACATATCAAAGTGACAGTAGGATGCTTTATGTGCCTGTGGATCTGGGTCTAGTGGATGAAGTGCGCATTTGGCGGGCTGACAAGTGGGGTGTAACTTGTAAACTCGGAGACTTGGCTGTGGAAAACGGTGCTGTGGAGAACCCCTTTAACCTGCCATTTTTCCTGGCTGGCAGCCAGATGATATTCCGGTGCAACTATTGGTACGGAGTTGAGGCTCTGAACTACTCGACAACTCAGACTCTCGCCTGTTCCAAGGAAATGGTTATACTTCCCTGTAAGATAATACCTAACTTCATGAACTTATCGCTGGAGAATCCCGAGATATTTACCACCCAGGAGAAAGTAACGAGTGGAAACTCGGAAAGGAGGGAAGTACAGTACTTGTTGTTATTATTTAATTATTATGCTCTTTCTTCTTGTGGTCTTTGACTTAACATAATGAATATTGATTTTATTCGTTTATGGACTCCAACTTTACAAGACTTTTTCTCTGAGATTTTGCTCTGCTGATCTTTTTTGTGATTTCAGATTGATTCATTGTAGTTAATTGGTAATTGTTTCTGAGATATTGTAATCTATACTCTTGCATGATGTCAATTTCTAATTTTCGATGACTTAATCAGGTTACAGAAGACCACATAAAACCAAATACATAAGCTAAGTTTCTTACATGAATGTAAACTAATGATAAATGATTTAATAGTATTTGAAAAACTATCTATATCCTGAAATTCTTCTACTGTCCCATGAACTATCACATTACCGCAGTGTGACGAGATACCATTATCACGAGATGACGTCAAGATGACGTCAAGATGACGTCTGGTGAGGTACTGCACACTCCTTTTCTCCACTTGACACTCCTCCTTTATCCCCTCCTCCGTCTTACAACTCACCCCGCAATCTGCTCCCTCCGGACAGCACGGGATCAGGTCTATCTCTCTCTCCTCGTATTCCCACACATACGGGATCTCATATTCCAGGGATTCTAAGTACTCGGCATCCACTGCTCCTCCCTGCTCCTCCCTGCTCCTCCCTGCTCCATCGCTGCTTCGCGCGTGGGAAACCTACTTTTAAGGTGTATAGAAAAAATTTAAAAAAATAATAGCCTTCCGGACTCCGGTTCCGTCCACTAAGGGAGGGGACCACCCTTACATCTTGCCTATTTAAAGTCCACGTTCTGACCGCATGTTAACCACGGAAAACCACCTCAACTCGCCACAAGGACGAGGAGCGCATGGCTATTTTAATTATTTATTTAAAATCGAAAAGTGCGTTATAAAATTGAAACGTGCGTCATAAAATTGATACGTGCAAAATTTCTTGGAACGTGAAATTTTACGACGAAATTGGCTCCTCTCTTTCTCTCTCCCTCCCTCCGCCCCTCCAAGCTTCTGTTGCGTAGGTATTCCGTCTGTAGAAGGTGCGTAGGTATTCTGTCGGAGGGTTGTCCGTAGATTAGGTATTCCGTCTGTAGAAGGTGTGTAGGTAGAAGGTGTGTAGGTAGAAGGTATGTAGAGTAGACATATTGCGAATGAGATACTTTGCCTGGATAAACCCCCCATATATACTAGCATTAACGAGATACGTAACATGATGTGGACTGAAAAAGTGCGGTTATGCGAGAACTTGTTGCATGTTGTTTGGACCTTTTTTTTTTTTTTTTTTTTTTTTTTAAATGTTAATAAAAACCAACTGACGTTGGTTGTTATATTTTACAGAGTCACTAAACAACAAACATCCTTTATTATATTAATTCAAAATATTTCATGTCCTGCATATTTTCGCAGTTGATATCATGATCTCAAACTCTAAAAAAGTAAGTGTAAATTCGCTATCAACTCACATTGTTTCCAAATCAAGTTCGCTCAAACTGTATATAAAAGGCTTTATGAGATTATATTCAGTCTATCCATAATAGTCAGTACACAATTGTCACTTCCCAATTGATTCAGTTCTTGCTTTCAAATTGAAATGATTGATTATAGGAAGTTTTCTCATGATATTTACCAGATGATCTGTTGGATCTATTCGTGATGCCCACCAGATCAGTTGTATCATCATGAATAACACCCTTTCCAGTTAAATCTCAAGTTATGCAAAATAATTAAGTGATTTCTCAATTAGCTCACTTCAGTTGTTTGGTTGAATAATGACTTCTCAGCGCAATGTTTCGTTCACCTGTTTTGTCTGCATTAGTCTTCTCACAGGGTTATAGGATGATAAGTTATCAAAGGGCACTTCTATGCTGAGGTGTTACCGATTTTTGGGACTTAGGCTGTGAATAAGTGAGGCCCATTTATGCAGGATACTCCATCAAAGTTGATTTGGCAGTGAAATCGAGCTGATGTAAATGTGTGAGTGTAAGGTATGATAATTATTGAATCAGCGCATAGGTGACAGACTGTGACACGCCATTTTACCTTCATTTTAGTTTTGTGATATGCCATTTGCTATGTAAATAGTGAGTGTGTTTGCTCGTTTCTCTTTTCCTTTAACTCGTTCATATATTTGCGTCTGGTTTCAATGACATGACATAGAAATGTGCACATGCAGTTGATTATATATTCACGTCTTTGACTTAGTGAGATATCCTCGTCACTAGTGGCTGTGTGATGGTCGTTGAATGCAGTATGATTGTCCAGGTTGGTGGAGACATATGGTGATAGGAGAGTGTGAAAATTAGCTTTGAGTTGAGATTGATCAATAGGCGTGTCAGATTGAGGTCCTGGAGCTTTATTCAGTCTCGTGATAAGCTTATTGCGCAGGCTACCATACAGGTCTGATCATTGATTGCGTGAAGTTCATCTTCTATCGTTAACACCCATTGATGTGTTACACCATGAATTAAATACTGCTTCTCAGTATTTTATTGTATCTTCCACATTCAATTTCCAGATCGTGAGAACTAATTCTGAATTTGGTTGTGTTATATCTTCATGAAAATCCCTTTGATATATCTAAATATGGTTCTCTGCAAATTTTTCTTGCACGCGTGATAGAATGATAGTTTAGACGATTCGGATTTTTCATATTCCCAGCAATTACTGAAGTGTTCCGTTAGTGACTTTACTATTGTCTGTACGCGGAATTTGCAACTTGGTAGCGGTTGAATTCTTGATTGACTTTTTGGCATTTTTTGGTTTGAACTGTGGATTTTCAACACACGCGACGCAGTAACGTGATCTTAGTGATAAATATCATCCAGTTTTAGAAGAGGCTCAATGTTTTTGAACCAGGAGATTTAATGCTTTTGTTCACACAGGGCAGCTTTGATAAATGTGCTCTTGGGGAGTTTGGATATTCGTTTGAAATAATTAAGTGTAAGACGAATTGCTTGATAAATCAGAGGTATCTTCCACTCTCACCCCAGACACCCACATTAGAGGCTTTGCGATGCACACCTAGGGCCCACTTGAGGAATGAAAGATGAACTTTTCAGACGGCATACGGTTGATTTTCGAGATGAAATTCTAACATTGAATGGGCTATGTTCGACATGTGATCATACCTTTGTTGATATAGCGCTAGTTTGGTGTCCAGATCGGTGCTCCATAGGAGTGCTATAGGTTTTATGAGTGAGTCGAATAGTGTGTTTAGTGCTCTGAATGATAATTTTGAGCGGATCACTGTGCGTTTCAGGCCAAAGAATGCTCTCATGGCTTTTTGTTTTAAGTATTGATTGAGCTGTTGATAGTTCACCAGTATTGCGAAGTGTTATTCTAGGTAGCAGTAATTTTCTACTACTTCCAAGTTTGTGCCGCCAAGTTTAAATTCTAAATTTTGATCTGAGTTACCATTCTTTCCAAAAATCATGACTTTTGTTTGGTTTCATTCACTTCAATACCCATTCAGAGCAGTGGTTCGCAAGAATGTTGAGCTGTGCTTGGCATGTTTGGGGTCGAGTGACAACATGATAAGATCGTCAGCCCATAGAAGATGACTTATTTTGAGGCGTGATAGTTTAGGTCCACAAAATGTTTCTAAGCGGTGAGAGGTCACCTATGAAAATTTTAGACAGATCTCTGGTGAGAGAGGTGACCTTGCTCCTGTACCCTTTTGATATATCTATACGCTTACTATGATGCCCAGAAAGTTTGATATTGAATGCATATGAATTGGTGTACATGTAAGGACACTGAAAAAATTTTCCTGTCACACCCATTTTGGCTAGTTTTTGAAATAAGACAGACAAGTCGAAGTTTCTTGCGTAAACGGGTTTATGCATCTTCCTATAGCGCAATAGTTTGCATAGTTGGTAATTAGGAACGTTTGATGTGAATCCAAGTTAGTTGGTTTTCACTTTTGAATAATTTCAATCGCTCTAGTAAAATTGGTGAGAACACTTTGCCTATTACACTACTCACAGCAATTTAAGTTATCGGGGTTAGAAGACATCCCCCTTTTTATGAAAAAGGGTAATTACCTCCTGGAATGCTGTGATCAGTTTTGTTAAAGGGTGTCTGGATGTGTAATGTGTTCTGTTAAAGTAATTCATTGTTTTCAAGTCAGTTCGTCTTTCTGAGTTTTGTTGATTGTTTGTGATTGTCACTGTATGTTCTGTTAAGTCGTCCGGTTTCAAAGTTCGTCTCGAACTGTTTTGTGATTGTCACTGTATAAGTCACGGAAGAAGGTGCTGCTGTCAAAATCAAGCTTATTAGTTTTGTGTTGTTTGAGTTTCTTGAATGATTTGCCAGTTCAACACTTTTTCCCATCCTCTATATCCTTGTTCAGATGTTCAAAGTACTCTTTCTCACACTTTTCAGTAATCTCTTGTAGTTTCCCTTCACTTTATAGAATTTTTCACAGATTAATGTACTTGATGGAAATTGAGATGTGATACTTGTGGCCTTACACAAGCTCCCGTTTAGCATTTCTTGCCAGTTGAACCAGGGGTTATTCTTCTGTTGACGCTTTGCTTGAGTTTTGACTTTGGTCTGTTTAAATGCAGCACTAGCTAGTGATCGAATGTGTTCTGTGAAAGAGTCATTAAGGTCTCGCACTGTCTTGCGGTTATGGGAGAACCTAATGCATATAATGAGATAGCACGAGATCCACCGCAGTGTGACGAGATACCATTATCACTCTCTGGATCTCATTATCACTCTATCACATTACCGCAGTGTGACAAGATACCATTATCACGAGATGACGTCAAGATGACGTCAAGATGACGTTTAGGGTTTATTTCTCGGTTCTTATTGACATGGACTGCATTCAGGGCGTCCTTTTCACCTATCAGTTATATGCCCCACACAAAGAAGACATGAAAAGCTATGAGGTGACGGATGGTGTTTTCATCACGGATACTGAAACATGGTCACAGTGTTTGACACCTGTGGATCAGGGTGATGAGGTGGTGGTGGTCTCCTGGGTTCAGTGTTCAGAATCCAGCTTGTGGGTGCTCGCCAGAGTGGGAGAAATAGAAATACATTTTGATGGCCTTCTCCACAATCTTACTCGTATCTTGCCATTTAATAGACCTGGCTATGCTCTGCAATACTCAGCATCAGGCCCCTCTGGCTCTCTTGCTCTTGTAATTGGTCCAACTGTTAAAGATTCAGATCAAAGCGATGAAACCAGATTTCTAGCGCCAAGTCTCGAGCAACAGGCATTCTATATAGAAAAAGATGCTCGTGTGAGTAACGCACGGTACTTCATGAAAGGTTTAGAGCGTATCACAACATATCAAAGTGACAGAAGGATGCTTTATGTGCCTGTGGATCTGAGTTTAGTGGATGAAGTGCGCATTTGGCGGGCTGACAAGTGGGGTGTAACTTGTAAACTCGGAGACTTGGCTGTGGAAAACGGTGCTGTGGAGAACCCCTTTAACCTGCCCTTCTTCCTGGCTGGCAGCCAGATGATATTCCGGTGCAACTATTGGTACGGAGTTGAGGCTCTGAACTACTCGACAACTCAGACTCTCGCCTGTTCCAAGGAAATGGTTATACTTCCCTGTAAGATAATACCTAACTTCATGAACTTATCACTGGAGAATCCCGAGATTTTTACCACCCAGGAGAAAGTAACGAGTGGGAACTCGGAAAGGAGGGAAGTACAGTACTTGTTGTTATTATTTAATTATTATGCTCTTTCTTCTTGTGGTCTTTGACTTAACGTAATGAATATTGATTTTATTCGTTTATGGACTCCAACTTTACAAGACTTTTTCTCTGAGATTTTGCTCTGCTGATCTTTTTTGTGATTTCAGATTGATTCATTGTAGTTAATTGGTAATTGTTTCTGAGATATTGTAATCTATACTCTTGCATGATGTCAATTTCTAATTTTCGATGACTTAATCAGGTTACAGAAGACCACATAAAACCAAATACATAAGCTAAGTTTCTTAAATGAATGTAAACTAATGATAAATGATTTAATAGTATTTAAAAACTATATCTATATCCTGAAATTATTCTACTGTCCCATGAACTGTCAAAGTTTTAAACTGTCTCTAGTTTAATGGAAAGTGGGATTTCTGCATTCTGCTAGCATCCTCCCTACTCTTCCCTAGTGGGTTTCCTCCCCCATCAATCTCTCTACTCCTCCCTGGCGTGTCTGGTGAGGTACTGCACACTCCTTTTCTCCACTTGACACTCCTCCTTTATCCCCTCCTCCGTCTTACAACTCACCCCGCAATCTGCTCCCTCCGGACAGCACGGGATCAGGTCTATCTCTCTCTCCTCGTATTCCCACACATACGGGATCTCATATTCCAGGGATTCTAAGTACTCGGCATCCCAGCAGTTGAGCGGAGCGCTGCTGTCGGACTTGTTTGCTGCGCACACGGAGGTGGGTCTCCTCCGGCGCCCGGGTCCGCGGGTGTACGATGTGTCGTCGTACGGACAGCCGCACGTGAACTCGGTCAGGGACTTGCCCAGGTCGCTTCGGATCTCACCCCGGAAACAGGGCATGAAGTAGGGCGGGTCCGCGGTCACGTGGTACTGGAAATGGAGAAATGTAGATAAACATAGTCTAATTATGGGGGGGATGAAGCCCAAAAAAAACCAAGCCCCACCCTACTTTTCCGATTCTTGGGCTAGGTTTTTTTTGGTTTTTTTAGGTTTTTTTTGGTTTTTTTTGGGTTACATTTTATTAATTTCTAGCACCTTTCCAAACGATTTTTAGGTTAAAATTCGATTGTTTTATGATGTCTACCATATGACTGTAGATCCACAGGAGCTTGGTATGTAGCCTAAACGAACTATAATTGTGTAAGTTACTGAATATAATTGAATATTTTCACTCATCTAATCGTTCTGAAATTGGTCCTTAACTCCTTACACTGGAGTCTGGTGGGTACTTTTTCCAGGTCAGGTCCAATCGAGCTTAGCCTAAGGGGTCATATTACTGTTCTAGGACCTAAATGTTTATCAAAAGCTGTTTGAACATGGTCCTTATTATAGAGTTATGAGCTTATCTGAGCTTCTTGTCAATTGTATTTTATGTACATACTTAGGCTGATCCTCAGCTTTATTGCTCCTGCTTTATTGAGTCCTGGAAGACCTTTTTTGGGCCTAACATTCCTCCCTGCTGAACCAAGACAATCATATCCTAACACTACCTGACTGAGTGACCCTAACCCTTGGGGATACTTTACAGAACCTTTTCTGGCCCTTAATTTTGAGCATATTATAACTAAAGGCATATAAATCGCAACATTATTACCAGAAGGTGCAGCGCTAGCCCTGTATGGAGCCCTACGGTTTTCAGTTCCTTGTTTAATGAGCCATGCAGCTAGGACATCCACCATTCAGCCAGGCAAGAGTCTTGCCTGGCTGAATGTGGTGGATGTCCTAGCTGCGTGGCTCATTAAAGACATGTAGGTTCTCTCCACTCCAGCATGGACATAAGTTGCATATTATATACCGCCAGCACACAGGAAATATTTCTTTTTTGCTTTGGAGGGTAGGTGAATCAAGGGCGAAACTGCACTTGGCAAACCCTTACCAACCCCAGAGAAAATTTGACTGACCTTTTCCTGATACCTATTTGACGTTTCACTTACCCCTAGCAAGAAGTTAAAACCTGAGTGACCTTCTTGCCTCTTCTGACTGCAATAGTGGTCCCTTCATGACCATTGGCTGACTTCATGCTGAACCTTGGCTGTCCCTTAATAACAACTGAATAAGTGATTATCTGATGTCTTGATTGTCCTCACTCAACTTCTTCCCTCAAAAGCCTTTTGATCCCATAGTAGCATGGCGACCCGTTGCTTAACCTTGTCTAACTCCTGGCTCCTTCTGACCATTACAGTACCTTGATATTGGACAATCATAAGTGACTGTCTCCCTGGCGACCCTTGGCTATCCTTTGAAATGGTGACTTTTCCAAAACACCTTGTTGATCTCAGATGACACTAGTCTGAACTTTATCAGCCATGAGCAAACCAGTGAGCCCTAAGAAACCCCCTGGTTCACTAGCACTTGGCAGTTTGCAGGGCCCCTATGTCCTTATTTCAGCACTGAGTGGCCCCCTGGCCTGGTGATTCAAGTCTGACCACTATTAACCCCCTGCTGATCATGCTGGCTGACCCTGGGCAACTCTTGAGCAGTGCTTTGCTGATAGTTCACCAAAACAATGCCTTAATGTACTGATTATGTCATATAAAAACACCACAAATCACCCAAAACATCGATAAAACTAACGAATATTGTTTGAAACTATAGTAATATCAATAACAACACATTAATAGCATCAACAATCCATATTGGCATGAAAAAGTCAAAATTTTTGAAAAAAACCTAACCCAAAAAAAACCAAAAAATACCAAAAAAACCAAAAAAAACCAAAAAATACCAAAAAAAACCAAAAAAAACCAAGGCCCACCCTACTTTTCCGATTCTTGGGCTAGGTTTTTTTTGGTTTTTTTTGGTTTTTTTTGGGCTTCATCCCCCCCAATTATACCACTGTAAAATTCATACCCCAAAAAATATCACTGTAATGACAAACTAAGGTAAATCTAAAAGGCTATTATTTTTTTATAAACCCGAAAAAATTCTCCGCTAATGGAGTGGCCAAAATATACTGTACACTCAGAAAATTAAACGTGTATGGAGGCATAATAAAATGATACCTTGTATCGTCCATCACTGCCCGTCCGTCCCCCACACTCGTCCAGGTCCTTTCTGGTCAGCTGGACGCCGTCCTCCCCTATGGGTCCGTAGATGGGGATTCCGTCAATAGCAACTCCATAGAGGGGGGAGGGCTCCCCGCACACAGGCATCTGTTGAATGATGGGGCGAATAGGGGTTGGAAGGAAATAAACCGGAATTAGACAGGAACCAAACAGGGATTTAACAGGAGTCAAACAGGAATTAACAGAAAATAAAAAGGAGAATTAAACAGGAAAGTTAAACAGGAAGTAAACCTGAACACAAGGTGAGTAGTAATGGTAGTGATACTGGTTTGAAGGGGAGGGGTGCGCTTCACAGATATCCAACTCCTCAAAGTCCATGACATCTGGACAACCCTCCTCAGCTGGGTACCAGTTGTAGATCACAGTTCCGGAGGTTGCAATACCTGCGGGGGCATATGGTGAGATCTGCCTATGAGCGCGGAGTAGCTGGACCATTATCATGTAGATTCCCTGACCAACTCTTTTATTGTTCATAACTCTTTCCCCCCAACTAACTGTTGCGCGTGTAGTTATACCCTGACAACCCACGTTTACATACCGACATAACTCTGTGGGGTGCAGCGCATGGGTGTGTCCCGCATGATGGGCTCCGAGTAGATCTTCATCTCCACAATAGATTCTTTTATGGGGTTGGGGTTCTGGGACTGCGGGAGATATTAATTCAGTGATATAATTCTGAGCCCAAATGGGGATTTTTAGAAAAATTTCTCATATTTTTGTACAGCATAAATTTCGATCTCCAGAATCAATATCCCCAAAAAAAAGATGTAATCCCAACGCTTGGTTTCATTCACCTGCGGGAAGAGCCATGACTCATGGGACGGAATCCCGTTAGTGTAGATGGTCTGCGAACCATCCCCATTATCCTTCCCATAGACCACCGCCTGCATCCCAGTGTTGGGGTCAGTGTAGTTTACTAGGCGGGGTTGGAACAGGGCCAACTCCTCAGGGGTTAGCGAGGAGACGCACAGCAGAAGAGTGGGGAAGAGGATGGGTTTCAACATGGTGTAACTGAGGGGATATGGGGTGCTTAGCAACGAGTATGAAGGTTATTAGAAATCTCGATATTCGATAAATTAATATTTATTTTTCTTACAGAAGCAAAGCACAAAAGGAGCTAAAATGGGGCCAAAAAGAAGTACTTGTTCTGAAATATTCATTTAATTTGACAGCGAGAAAAATTGAATTGTGAATTTGATGTAAACTTTAAGTTAAAAACATCAGTACTGAGATCCAAGATCAAATCGCAACTCTTATATAATCAGGGGTCAGGCCCAGGACCTCTTGACTTGAACAATGAAAGATTGAATTAAGGGGTCAGGGCCTCTTGACTTGAACAATGAAAGATTGAATTCACACTTATCAAATTTTTTTTCACGTGCTGATTTCGCACTCTCTTTATTGTATTGTTCATGTAATACGGAGAAAGTTTTACAAACGTTCTTCTTTCGGGGATAGTATTTGATTTTCAATTAAAACCAAACTCTCTCCAAGTTGAACAAGGAATTCGCATTTTTGTTTAGGTAGAAATCCTCTGAACAAAAAACAATGGAAACGCCCTGTAGTGAAAGCTAAAATAATTTCAAGCTCTGGTTCTGCACTCTGTTGTAAACAATTTATTGTTTAGAAGAAACCCACTTTTTTTCTCTGAAGTTCTGACGTAAGACTAAGAAGTTTAAATTCGAACCACGTTGAGAATTTCAGGAGAATTTTCATTTATAATTTGTTATTTGTAATTGTATTGTTCAATACTTGTTTATTTCACATAAAAGAATTCCAGTTTTCCAGCAGAAGCCAGGTGTATTAATACAACAATATGGTTTGTAAGAACACAAAATATTGCCCAGAATTGGCCAATCTCCACCATATTTTGTTGCAATATTTTAAGAAAATGAAATAACCTTTTAAAAATTTAAAGAATTTAAAAAAAAATAATTTTATTCGTGAAAATTTGAAATGTTATCAAATAAAACTAGTCACATATTGTCGGCAAACTTTATCGTTCTAATGATGTTTTAATTCAAGTTAATTGCTTCAAATTAAGTTAGAATTATTTGAAATGAAATTTTTCGATTCTCAGAAGTCTAGCTTCTCATAAATTTTAGTCTGAATCCTGATTCTATGATTAAAAAGGTGCCTTGGGCTCTAGGAAAAAACCTGAAAATCCAGTTTAACATTTACACATCGTTCGTTATGCAAAATCGCCAACCAGTTCCGAAATCCGATTTATCACTTCCCACGAAATCCAGCACAAGTTTTTAATCTTCGCTGACGGTTTAAAGTAATAAATTGATTTTATAAATGCAATTATGATTCGCATTTTATGCTCTTTGACTAGTTCACATGATAATGATTTGATAAATACTCTCTTTACGCATTATAGGTCACGTCTGTTGATTAGAAACATCAGGTCATATAAAGGCTCACAAACCGCTGACCGTTGATATGACATCAATATCTTGCCTAGAAACTATGAAAATGGTAAATCAATGACGTTGAACCGCATATATTTCTGTGCGGTACGATATTGGCCATGGCCTTGGAGCAAACATGTAATCAAATTACCCCCTTATTGCTCGTATTATTACAACAAGTTTCTGTCAGAGAGAAGGAGATAAGAACACATCATTCAGCTGCTGCATTCCCAGTCAATTATTAACTTGTTCAAACTAGTTTCTGTTGTCCCATGCTACAGCACTATTTAAACGGATACCCGATGATGGTGAAGCACTCTCAACTTTTACTAGCTTATTTGGTAGCTTTTGTTAACCCCCTCACTGCCAAGAGGTATATCCACAAGGATATAACTTATCCGACTTTTTGCCAATTGACAGAGATTCGTTTAAACCTCCTTACTGTACTCTGGTTGGGTGGAAATGGTGCTGAGTTTGTTGGAAGGTACCGATACCGATAGCATGCTGGAAGGATCACAATTTGGTAGGTACAGGCAACAGGCCAGTGAGCAGAAGTTGGGATGAGGTTCCGACTTCCACTTCTTTATTAATTTATTTTTTAATTCATTGCGGCGGCCAAAATTCCGCGAAGGGTGAGGCAGAACCCCGGCGCCTTCACCACCCGAGCGGAATTTTGGTGGCATCATTCTGTACAAAAAGACACCGGATCTATAGTCCTGGCCAGGGCTAAAATTTAAAGGTAACGCCCGGTGCTTAAAAAAGGAGCAAGACAGCGAAGCATAAAATAGAAAACAAACAAAAAAGTAGGGTCAAAAGTTAGATAAGTAAAATGAGGAGAAAAACAAAACATAAAAAAGATCGTGCAGGGACAGCTGCTACTTAGATGAAAGAAGGTAGAGAAGTGGAAATGAAACTGAGCAAAACACTTTTGCACTCCGCTCCAAAGCTAGGGTTATGAAAAGTCCAATTCATTAATTCAATTCTTTTCTTTCTTCTCTATTTTTTTTAAACATTGTATCTTTTTTTCTTTTTTTTTCTTTCATATTTTTAAAATATTTTTTCTTCTTTTTTTCTAAATATCTTTTGAACTTCCCTGCTTTTAAAACATGTCCTCGCTATGGAGCTACCCACCAAAGGAGAGAGAAAGAAGGATTGGGACTGAGCCTTTATGCCGGAGAGCTGAATACCGTAGTAAAAACCTAAAAATTAGCGAATAGAGTAGCGAGAGTCATCGGGCGCTAAAGAAGAGCTAGATTGTTCATGTTTTAATTCATAATCATAAGTATCAAACGTACATTCTGTTGTAGGTAGGGTATTTTAGTACATATAAGGGGTAGGGATTTATCATAGGATTGGATTTTTTTCGCCTAATTATTTGTGAATAAACGCTGTACATCTCAATGTTATATTATGATGAAAGTTATCATAATCAAGTCTAATATTATTTATTCTTATTCATTTCAAGAAAACCTGTTACATGTCACGATAACCTGTTTTATACACACTGATTGTACGAGGTGTGTATGGCAGCTATATTTCTAAGAATAGATAAGAGCTGTTATCTTGTCTTGATAATGAGTTAAGAATAAAATGATGCTTGTTGACATTTTCATGTAGAATGCACTAGTTCGGTTTGTCGAGAGCTTAGGCTGTTTAGCTGTTGGTTTATTTGTGAAATGAAACGATGCTGTAGATATCCTACGTCATGAGTGATATTCTAATTCTTCGGAAACTTGGTCAAGGTAATTATTGAGTAACTGCTCAATTTGTCCGCAACCCGTGGCAGAATACTTCAGCACCGCAATAGTGTATTCCAGATAATTATTGAGTGCTTTTATCGCTTGCTCAATTTTTTGTGCAATATTCACAGACCATCACGACCGGCCCTTGCTCAACTTGTTCTCAATTCTGGTTAACGACATCCGAGTAAAGTAACACCGAGCCAATTATCAAAGTATCAAACTGTTATCCTTAGGTCATTTAAGTTAGAACTAGAATCCTCAATTACTTTCAGTACGCCCACTTAGGCCACTCAAGACCACGAAGACCTTTCCAAGTCCCTTTTCAACAATTTTTACATGTATTGAAATCAAATCTTGATTTCCTGATTTAAAACTGCATTTTGATCAATAATCATCACAGTTTCTGCCCTATTTTCGATCACATAACTATCCCTTCCCTTTTTCAGATATGGAGGTTGGTCCCAGCAGCTCCCAGCTCCAAAAGCGCCGGGTCCTTAAGATCCTCGCTCTGATCTTCTACGGACAAGCCACCTCCATTTGCTGCTGCATCCGGTAAAGAATTAGAATAAGAATAAGAATTAGACTAAGTATTTAGAATTAGAATTAGAATTAGAATAAGTATTTAGAACTAGAATTAGAATTAGAATTAGAATTAGAATTCTATATCATATCTTTACATATTGTCAAATATATCCCCGTATATCCAAGTATTTAGGCGCCCCCTTCACAGTGCCCTCACTCACATTTCCCTCAGGTACGGTTTCCTGGCTGACGCGTTCCTCTCCCGTCACATCCCCGGCACGGTGTACGGCATGGTGGAGGGAAGTCTTATCCTCGGGTTTGGTTTAGTCTTCCTCCTCGGTGGCTTCGAGCGGCTGCTGACTTGGAGAAGGCTTAACAGCCGGTGGCTACTCATGTTCATCACAGGTGGATGAAAATTTTATCGGATGTAGAATTTGTTCTCGAGTGTGATCTTTTATTGTTAAAATTTTTCAGTTTTATCGAGTTCAGTTCAGAAATTCCATCTGTAATATTCGACCAATCCCTCTTTAATCCCAGGCGGCTACTCCCTGACTTCCTTATGTACCGGTGTCATCTACCTCTCCGAAGACAACACCCTCGTAGTCGTAGTCTCCACCCTCCTCCGTGTCCTGCAAGGCACCATCACCTACGGCTGCCCTCTGGTGGCAGTGGACTTTGTAAACGCTCAACTTTCTGCTGAGTTTGACTTTGTGAATGGGTTGCTGAACATGGGGTATTTTAGTGGGATGGGCATGGCAGAGGTGTTTGGGTGTCTGCTCTACGATCAGTTCGGTTACCTCTACCCCTTCCTCTTCTCCTCTATAGTCGCTCTCCTCGCCACTTTCTTCATCGCTATAACCATCCCCAAGAGTGCTACTTATCTAGTGGCGCAAGGAGAGACGGATGTGGCCACCAAGAAGCTCTTGAACCCCTCAAACCCCCTCAGTAAAGCTATATTCCTACCCCTGCTGGCCTGCATGATAGTCAACCTCAACTTCGGGGTACTACAGGTACTGCAATATTATTTATTCTTTCTGTTTAGCCGCAATTTGAGATTTTGAGGGTAATCACAATGAAAAATTTGATATTTTGAAAAATGGTCTTATTGCGCGTTCAAATGAGCGAACTAAAACCTAAAAAATGGGATCGGGGGTCCCCCAATCCGAGTTTCTATTGATTCAACCTATTCCAGGTAGCAGTGACACCGTTCCTCCAGGATAACTTCAACAAAAGCATCTCTTACGGCGGGTTGGTTCTCATCTTCGTCTCAGTAGGGATGACTCTGGGCAGTCTAGCTACAGGGATTCTCCTCCAGAAGAAACTCCTCCACCACTTCACCATAATGTCATGTGGAGCTTTCTGTCTCTGCGTAGGATTCCTCATTACCTTCCCTCCTGTCCGTATCCCTCTTATCTTCAGCTATGCCCCCATCCTGGCCATCCCAGGCGTCTTCTTGTCGGGATTTGGGGCTCCGATGATGACGATATCAACTCTACGAGCTCTCTACGACACGCAGGTATTAGGGGAATTCGGTACCTCTTCTTCTATCATTTGTGTGAACATTGCAAATAACGTGACCAATCTTATGATGCATAATATCAATGAGCAATGAGCTTTTCAACCAATGAGCTTTTTGATCAAAACCAATCACATCGCTAAATTATCCATTCCTTCCCAGCTTCAAAGAACGGGTCTGCTCACTCCACGATGCGTGACCCGGCTCACTGGAATCTGGCTTGTCGGCTACTCTGGTCTCTACTACTCCGGCTCATTCTTAGCTGGGCTTCTCACCCAATACCTTTCATTCTCAGATAGACGCAAACTTTTAGCTTTGCCATGGGCGATGTTCAAAAAGGGGGGGATATTTACCTTGACTTCAAATTGCAGATTTCTAAACGCACGCAATGAAGGTGACTAAAAAACTTTACGAACCGAAAACCGTTCAAACGTCTCGCGTCATTCGTTTTACTGGCGCGCGGAGCGCCAACCCTGTGGGGCATGATCGGTCCCGAAATACCGTGGGAAAATTTACTGAATACGGCGCGCGCGGCGACAAAAATCAGAGAATGATTGTGTATCATGTGTCAGTGTTCGTTCGCCCGATTCAAATTTGCCGGAGGCAGGGGGCTTTGGGTCTCTTTAACCCCTCCAACCCACCCCTTCCCCCGGAGCTAAATCTGTTGTTTCTACTCCTTGAATAGCTAATTTCAACAATTTCAGATATGGCAGAGATCCTGTCAGCCCTCTGTTTCGTCGCAATGGTATTGTGCATTGCTCTACGAGTCCTGGTCAAGGAAAAAGTAACGGATGAGGAAAACCAACCACTCCTGTCATGAAGAGATAAGCCAAACACGGTTTTATCGTGAAATTGATACGCTGATATGTGAAAAAGATCGCCAGATCGAGAGCGGCGTTTAGCTGGCTAGTCAATGAGCGGGAATAACAGAAATAAATATAGAGATAAGTTTGATCTAGATTTTGTTTTTTATTTCAAGATTTTGTTACAAGATTCATAGACTTTGACAAGAAAAGAGAACGTTGTGACATATATGGAACTGGCCTCGCTCTACAGAGTGAAATTTAGTGCTAATTCAACTGATTTAGTTCATTGTTTATTTGTTTACTGATTTTGTTTATTGAAAATGCCAATTGTTATGGTTTTTCCAGAGGAGGTACTGTGTACTGAAGCCCTCTAAATTCTATTGGAGTATGAAATTGTAATAAAATTTGTTCAAACAGTTACTAATAAATCATTGTTTTATTTGAGTTTAGTTTTTGAATTGGAGTATTAGGCTACATAGAAAACGTACAGTGAAACAGTGGTTTAATGTTTTGTAATTCAAATGAATATTTTATAAGTTCACTACGGCATTAAAAAATAGAGTTTTTACTGGAGACTAGAGTTGTATACATTTAATTTCATATAAATGAGATCTTCAACCTCTGAAGCAAGTACAAATTTTAATTTGATGCGATTTTTGTTGCGTATCATCTAAAAAACCGGCAAAGTTCCAACGTCATCATTCTAAAGTTGAATTAAAGATGAATTTTAACATTAAATTATCCACCTGTAAAACAGAATATGCTTTTAGATTTATTAAGTTTCATAGAAAGAGCGAAAATAGTTTTAGAAATTGAAGAATTGAGAGGAATTGGAGTTAGTTTTTGATTTTGGCCAAAACATTGGTGCAAATTAGAGTCAATTCCAAGTCAAGTTCAAAACTATTGCCCTCAATATAATCAATACCAAAGTCATGTCACAAGCCGGTACTATATACAGTGGCCTCGTAGGATCTGCATATCTCAATATAGTCAACACAATAGCTGTGTTCATTCGCCGAACACAATTGGCAGTGAAATTCTCAGAGATTCCTCCTGAAGTGCTCGAAGCCGAATATCACGCAGAACTGTAAGCATTAGATTCTCACCAGCCTCATTTTGTGGGGACTTCTATCACCAGTCACATTTTTACGGAGCTGTGATTCTGTCCATGTTATCTCTTGGACTCGAGTAAACTTATAACTCAAGTTCACGTTACAGATATATACGCTCTTTTGGGTCGCTGATGGTAGTCGGGGTTATTTTTTGCTCATTTTCCGGGAGATATCGGGCGGCACTTTGTTCCACTTGGATAGTAAACTGCTGCGTTTCCCAGGACCGTGACCAACCACTTCTGAAAGGGTAGAGACTATCTTTCGTACGTAATCAATCGGAAAAACGTCTACATGCAGATTGTAAAATAATGGAGGTGATTGAAAATACAGGAGTTCGTTTGCGAAACACAAGCTATAAAAGAATAATAGCGATGAATTTCAGCGATAAAATATGTCATAAGTCATACAATAACTTTTTTTTTCCTTTTTTCCTTTTTTTTGAATACAGTAACTTTATATCGTAATCTGTTTTTCTCTGGCGAAATGGTTTTGAAATTGTTTCATGCATTCAGTTCCCATGCACTTACGAATCTTAGTCCATTTCCCATGCACATTATGGCACATTCTCTTGCATTCATCTTATATGCACTTAACTAAAAGTTAAAATGCATAAAATTCATCACCATTAAATTACACACAATTTCATTCACTCTACCAAATTCCTTGCACACATAATTTCCCGTTGTAATTTCCTTAATCATTTTCATGCACCCACTTATAAGTTTCACCGTGGTTTCCCGACTCTTTCGTGCGCGGAGTGAATGCGCTTTTTGCTGCGCGTAAATTTGCTTCCCATGCAACTAAGGAATAAAGCAGATTTGCGCGCAACAAAAAGCACAACTCGCGTCGTTATGCGCCGCGCACGAAAGAGTCGAGACACCACAGTTACATGCATCATTCAACATTGCACCCCATTCACACACATACGCTTACTTTCACACTACAAAGTGTAGCTCTCTCTCCTATCACACATGTAGCAGGCTCGGTAGCTCATCCGCGGCCAGTAAATAAGTCTCACTTTTGGTGGCAGAACTCGAGTAACTTAGCGCCAGTTTCCGGCTGGTCAGCTCCTTGTAGTCGAAGAAGGCTTCGAGGTCTGGGTCCAGTTCGGCAAGGTAAAGGATCTCCTCGAACTCTTCTTCTGTGAGGGGGTCATCTCCGATACGAGTGAGGGCCCTAGTAAATTGGGATTACAATGTAAGGGATGAGAGTTGGACCCTGATAATGGGATGCGATTTACTCTTAGGGCCCTGTGGTAAATTGGAGTTGTGAGATATAAGAGTTGGGGCCCTGATAATTGGGATTTGAGAGTGTAAGCCCCGTAATTATACTATTAACATTATAGTAGTGGGGTTTCGTATTGTTTAAACTTCCAAAGGATCTGAAATATTAGTTTGTTTCTGCAATTTGTATGACATAAACAGATGAAAGACAGGTAAGAGCGCACCAAAACCTGAAAAAGTCATCGTTTAGGGATTTTCCATACTGGAAGTGTCTTAAACCGGAAAAACCCGTGGGTAGAGGAAAGGAAGTTTTTCCACAGAATCCAGCGTTTTGCGTAAGCTGAAACCGTCGTCACTGCTTAGAACCGCGTGCAGAATATCACTTCTAGAAAACTCCAATTTTGGCTTCCACCAGAAACATGCGGTTCTGATGACGTCATTATTTTAGCTCAAAGTAGTAAGTTGATGACGCCACACCGCCTATTTCCGGTTTAACACGAAGTGTGCCTGTGCAGTTATCTGCTCATTAACACCGTCCCTAATAAAACACCGGAAAAACAGCTATGGATATCCCAGAGTGAAGCGGTGCGAAAATGAAATGCCACGAACTGAAGAGAGTATCTGCGTCACACAAATTAACGGCTGTGATATATCTGGTGTTAGAGCAAAATATGGTTTGACCTGTCGGAATTTGATGAGGATATATATCAGGTACTTCAGCTTTCAGGTGTTGAATGGAAGCCTGGCTGCTCTGTATCTGGTTAGAACGATATGGTTAGACCTGTCAATTAGTTCTTGGTGTCTGACTGCCTTGTATTTCTGAGATTTTGTATTTAACAACTAGTTAGGGTATTGCATCCTTAATTAACCCGTTCAAAGGCAGAATGTGATCTTATTGAGCGCTGTATGGCAAGGAACTTATCTCAGAATCTGAATGCATACCCCCTGAATCATACCCCCTGAATTATGACATTGCTTTGCGGCATCTACTAGTATCACGGGGTTATGGATATGCAAGAATCCCTCATTAGCCCCCTTTTAACGCTGCATGAGATTTTTGAGATGTGAGTATTCCTCGGCTACTCTCACATTAGCCATGACATGAATAAACATGATTATGAATGAGCACAATGACATTGTCTTGCAGTAGTCAAATCCAAATGCACTGTGCATAACTGTACCCATGATATACGGGTCAGGGTATGCAGGCAATCTGTTTGCATACCCTCATATCTACATGATACCATCCTATCCCTCATACCCAATGATTCCAGCCGACATCAGATGATTCCACCCGATACCACCCTGACACTACCAGGCATAATCATGATCATGCCAACATAAGAATAAATGTCGGCATCGTGCACTTCGTCTTTCAGTACATAGTTCTACAAAATCCTAGGGAGTATTGTTAAGAAGTACAACCATTAAATTCCGCATACGTCGGTAGATTCCAGTACGATATAATATATGCTACCAGGCTCTGGTTGGGATATTTATGAACTGTTAACAAGTGTGTGACATGCCACGAACATTTTATTAGTGTGTGGTTAAAAACACAAAAAACGCTGAAATATATATTGCAAAATAATACGATCCTGTACATATAAACTCAAGGCAGCTAAAGCTATCATGCTTTAGAATGGTGAACTGATGGGGTCACTCCATGTTTAAACTGGTACAATACCTGTTCATTTCCCTGTCACAATTCACTGTTTTTTCTGAGTAAGAGACAATCGGGACAGTGGCAGCTCCTCAAAAACACAGAGACATGAGTTTATGTAATCACAGAAACTTTGTACTGTGTTTTTTAAATCAAAATATAAACCTGTGCAGGTCTTTGGTTTGGAGTCTGCCGTCGTCATTCCTATCGAATATCTGGAAGGCGTTAGTAATGTCAGCTAGAGTCTCTTCCTCGTTCCTTCCAACCACCAACTTGAACACCTACCGGAGAAAATAGACGTGTTACGGAATAAATCTCGTAAATAGAATGAGTTGCGAGAAAATACGAGAATAGAATGTCTGAATTAGGAGAGAATACGTGTGTTTTAGAAATGGAATGAATACCTACGAGAGACGAGAGTACGAGAATTAAGCGTGTTTTAGGACACCTGCGAGAAAATACCGAAGTTTTAGACTATACCAGTATTACGAGAAAATGCCAGAGTAGGGAAATAAGAGTTTTGAATACCGGTGTTACAAGACAATGGATGAAAAATAATGAAAAATAAGGAAGCCAGAAGGAAATCATACAAGAAAGATTAGATAAGAAAGTACGATCAGGATTTCAGCGGGCAGCCACTTTATTTGATTTACACTTCACAGGCACACAGAAAAAGAATAAATTTCAGTCAAACCAATACACTTCCTGCAAAACTTCATCCTGAAATTCTCTCATTTACTCTTTTAGTCATTTCTTCCCCTAAAATCAACTCTTGGAACTTCATGTTCTGTTTGTCCGTTAGGCTGGCAGCTGACAGACTCACCTCTTGGAACTTCATGTTCTGTTTGTCCGTTAGACTGGCAGCGACAGACTCACCTCTTGGAACTTCATGTTCTGTTTGTCCGTTAGGCTGGCAGCGACAGACTCACCTCTTGGAACTTCATGTTCTGTTTGTCCGTTAGACTGGCAGCTACAGACTCACCTCTTGGAACTTCATGTTCTGTTTGTCCGTTAGGCTGGCAGCGACAGACTTACCTCTTGGAACTTCATGTTCTGTTTGTCCGTTAGACTGGCAGCTACAGACTTACCTCTTGGAACTTCATGTTCTGTTTGTCCGTTAGACTGACAGGGACAGACTTACCTCTTGGAATTTCATGTTCTGTTTGTCCGTTAGGCTGGCAGCTACAGACTTACCTCTTGGAACTTCATGTTCTGTTTGTCCGTTAGGCTGGCAGCGACAGACTCACCTCTTGGAACTTCATGTTCTGTTTGTCCGTTAGACTGGCAGCTACAGACTCACCTCTTGGAACTTCATGTTCTGTTTGTCCGTTAGGCTGGCAGCTACAGACTTACCTCTTGGAACTTCATGTTCTGTTTATCCGTTAGACTGGCAGCTACAGACTCACCTCTTGGAACTTCATGTTCTGTTTGTCCGTTAGGCTGGCAGCTACAGACTTACCTCTTGGAACTTCATGTTCTGTTTATCCGTTAGACTGGCAGCTACAGACTCACCTCTTGGAACTTCATGTTCTGTTTATCCGTTAGGCTGGCAGCAGCTGTCAGTATGTTCTGTGTCTCCCTATCCTCCTCATTATACCCCAACTTAGACAGGATGTCTGTGATATCCTCCTGATTAACTCCCTCCTTCTCTGGGTCCCCCACAGCATCGTATGCTCGCTGTACGGCGTTACGGAATGTGGTGAAACCTCCTCCTGGCGTCTTGTCTCCTGGTGTCTCTTCTACTGACACAACAGACCCTCTGAAGGGAGAGTGGTTGCTAGGGAATACGTTGCTATGGGAGTTAATGATAGTTGACATGACTACTGCTGTTAAGGCTAGGTTACTTTGAAAACGTCTTAACTTGTTGCAGGTTGCTATGACTGTTGCTATGACCAGGTTACTGTGGCAGTATGCCTGTTGCTATGGCTGTGTGATATTGAGTTGTTGCTAAGGCTAGGTTGCTATGGCAATATACCTGTTGCTATGGCTGTGTGATATTGAGTTGTTGTCCTCCACGTTTACGGCTGTTAGGGACGATTCTCTGCGAGTTATCTTCAGATTCTCTACTGCGTCTTGAAGGGCAGCCCTCCTTGCCTGAAAAGGTATGATTAATACATCTCATTTTAAAATGCATAATGTATACATCCCTGAATACACTGTACAATGTACATTACCATGTACATCGTACACTCGCCTGAAATACTGAGATAGGAGAGACATGGAATAATTTCAGTACTGTTTTATCCTGTTTACCCTTGCAGTATTATTTTTATTGACCTCCCCTCCCCAACGTCGAAGGAGATCTAGCGGTGCTAAAAGCTCCATTTCATGATTTCAGTAAATTGAAGCAAAATGATTAGCTTTCAAACGACACCCCACCCTCCCCCATTCCCCCAAATTAGTCCAAGTGTTGTCTAAGTACCCAAGAAAAGAGATCCCCTACTTACAAAAGGCAGTTTAATTTCCATATATTACACCCCCTCCTACAATATATTACTACTCACACACTGATCTCTCAGTGTTATATAAACGACACACGTTTTGGTGGTAATTGCTCAGGATTTAGGAGCTCCCCCCGTAATATATAATGAGAGCTACTCCTGTCGATGCTGTATTCTCACAGGAAATATTATACTGTTAGAGTATTAGAGAGGGAAGCTGGGAGGTGCTGAGTGACTGAACTGATACTTGTTGGAAAGTGTTTAAATGATTAGGAAGATGGAAATTGGCATATAATGCCTCTTTGATTGACGATAAATACACTAAATTTCCGGTATTTGTCATGGGAAAGCACCTCTTTTCGACTCTAATACTACTGATATTCATAGGACGCATTTCACAGGGTGTAACTCGTTAATGACTCTAACTTAATAGAAAGTACCTCTTAATATTCAGACTTCCTGATTTACTCTTTCTCTCTCCTTGACTACTCGTTATCCTAAGTGGAGAAGAGTCACTATCAGTGCTTCTTGAGGAGTTAGAACCCTCCTTCCTCGAGACGAGAAAAGTCACACACAAATCACGTGTCAGAAAAGTCACGTGACAGACTAGGTTGTCACGTACATCTGAACGACTCCAAGCTTAGTGCAAGGAATGTTTCAAGACACGAAGGTAGGAAGAAACAACTGTCTTGACAAATATAAACACCTAAATTCCAAAGCAGACACTAATTGTAGAAATGCAGAGAAAGAGCTTGTCACCAACAGAAAACCCTGATGAAACCAGACAGACAAACACACTGCAAACAGACAGATCCTAACAAAAACAGACTGAAAAACAAATAAACAGGCCTGAAAAACAGGCAAACACACAAACAGACCCTGATAAAAGATACAGACATACAGACAGACCTTCGAAAATCATACAAAGAAGTAAAGAAATACATCTATAGACCTAGACACAAACACACTTCCATCCTTTGAAAAAACAGACAGACAGACGCACAAACACACAGACAGACTCTGACAAAAACAAACAAACACACAGACAGACCCTGACAAAAACATACAGACATACAAACAGACCCTGACAAAGACAAACAAAAAACAAAAACCCTGGAACAAAGGTGGTAGTGGCAGTCACGCAAATGTTCACACTGAAGACTTATTAAAGAGCCAGGAACAGACCGAAGCGTTGTCTAGCTGGTCACGACTTTCAGAAACATTCTGACTGTAAGACTTACATTTCATAGAACTATTAGAGGCCGAATCGTACACCTGAGTAACATTTCACACAACTTTCAGACATTTAGACTTCCATTTCATAGAACATTCTGACTTACATTTCACAGAAAAGGCTCTGAAACTCTCTATTCACTGAAAGCTCAGAGTCCTGCAAGACTCACAATTCACTCAAATTGCTAAACACACACAAGAGAATATAGTGGTCGATAGAAATTCAATGTCCAATGTCCGCTGAGACCTCACATGTCGAGCAAGGGAAGAAAGCAGCTTATAACGTCATTAACACACCACTTTAACCCCTGATAATGACGTCACTCTGAATAATCTAATCCCCTACCCCATGAACTAACCCAGGAAGAGTGTTCCCCCTGGAGTTCCTGCTTCCTGACGGTAATGAAATTAGGAAATCTACCCGGAAATATACGGTCACTGTAACAGAAACGGTGACGTCACTGCGACAGAATGAGTGCTGGCCAATCAGCGCGCTGCTTCATGTAAATCCAGGGAGCTGATTGGTCGCTTAACGCCGCGCTATGGGTACTGTAACATAAAGTACTGTCCAACTACAAGTCAGGTTAAATAGAGGGTTTTCACAATATCGTGAGTTTATTTATTAAATTCTAAACAAAATGTCAAATGGCAAGTTTTCGAATATGTGCGATAGGGAGGCTACAATGCTTACATGCTATAATGCAATTAACATATTACAATTATTTTGTGAGTCCGTGCAAAATATGGGCATAAAAATTCCCAAAATTCCGCATAGAAATATATTCTTTTATGGGGAAATATTTACAGCCTTTTGAAAACACCGGTAATTACTTCCGGGAAACGCCGTTCGGAAAAATTCGTCAAATTAATATGCAAATTTTAGGGCAACAATTCACAAATATTGGATATTTATGGAAAAAGGCGTATTAATTGTATCAGAAAATATTTTCGACTGAGTTTGTAAGATATAAAAAAACAGGGACTTATCGTAATTCAGTTTATTTTTAAATAAGTCTCCAGTATACGTAAACTGGTTCTTATGATGTGCCGATGAATATACCTTAAATGGCACGACAGATATGAAAGACATTTCCCATTTCATATGTTGCACTGTCTTTGCACATTTCCCATTTCATATGTTGCTGTCTTTGCACATTTCCCATTTCATATGTTGCTGTCTTTGCACATTTCCAATTTCATAGGTTGCACTGTCTTTGTTGCTATGGTGTGTTGCTATGGCAACCATTTCATATGTTGCACTGTCTTTGCAGGTGAGCCTTGCACTACCACGGAGGTATGAAGGAGTCTCATTAAAATGTACAAACTACAGGACATGATGTGAACTATGAGACATGATGATGTAAACCATTGTACGAGACAAATACTTGAAACATGCAAGATGTGAGGGATATATTGCAGTGGGAGAGCGGTGGAATTGCTGGAAAACTGCAACAGAAACACGACAGAATTGCAACAGAAACACTGTAGAGATGTGAAGAAGAGGGATTTCTTTCGATTTGAAGCATAGTTTTATTGCTACAATAAACGAGGTTTGTGACAACAAGGCTCGTCCTATTTATCATTAAAAAAACTCTAGAATTGTAGCAAAACTGCTTCGGAAACACGAGCTCCTTTCACGATCCTTTGTACCACCTGGCACATTCCCTCTCTTTTGACTTTGTAGAGCCCCTCCCACTCTCTACAATTGGATTTCTAATCACTAATAATCACGATATTTTCCCTCCCCAAGGCCTAAATTTTTGTTTTACAAAAAGGCAAATGAGTGTTAGAAAAATAGACGTGGTTTGGAGGATTATGAGATAATTTGTGTATACTACCTTTAACCGCACTGTTAATTCTGAAAAGTGCCCGGAAAATGGTTGTGGCGTGAATTCGTTATATTTGAGGCGTAAATTCGTCATATCTGTGGCGGTACATGCCATCATTTCATGATTATTGACCTCTTGGAATTATGCAAAAGGAGGTGGGACGCAACAAATACAACAATTAATAAATTGCAATGGCTTGATATCAACAGCAATGACAATTTAACGCGTAACAGAAATGGAGTTCATGGTTATGATACTGAAATCAGCACGCAACAAAACGAATCTTCAGAGTTCTGTTGAATTGTTGCAAATGCGCGCGCGTAGAATTTGTTACGTGCATCCGGACCAACCAGTCGCCCGCATGCGTGCGCGTGTAAAATTAAGCACATAAGAGAGGGAATATGGAGCGTCTGCAAACGGGAACAACGGAAAACGAGAAATGCTCCGGCAGGCGCGATTCTTGTTGCTATGGTGGGTTCCTATGGTACTGAACTGTTCCCGACTTCTTTGCTCCTCGATATGGCCCCATTTAGCACCCCTCTGACTGTTGTGTTGCTATACCAGGTTGCTATGATAAGGTTGCTATGGTTTGGTTGCTATGGTGTGGTGCCTTGCTATGGTGGGTTGCTATGGTACTAACCTGTCTTCTGACTTCTTTACTCCTAGCAATTGCTCCGTTGAGCACCCCTCTGACTGTTGTGTTGCTATGATATGGTTGCTATGGTATGGTTGCTATGATATGGTTGCTATGGTAGGTTGCTATGGTGTGTTGCTATGGTAGTTACTAACCTGTCTCCTAACTTCTTTACTCCTGGCTATGGCTCCATTGAGCACCCCTCTGACTGCTGTATTGATATGACATGGTTGCTATGATATGGTTGCTATGGTAGGTTCGGTTGCTATGGTAGTTACTAACCTGTCTCCTCACTTCTTTACTCCTAGCGGCTAGCTATAGCCCCATTTAGCACCCCTCTGACTGTTGTGTTGCTATGATATGGTTGCTATGGTAAGGTTGCTATGGTGCGTTGGTGTGTTACTATGGTAGTTACTAACCTGTCTCCTAACTTCTTTACTCCTAGCAATAGCTCCATTTAGCACCCCTCTGACTGTTGTGTTGCTATGATAAGGTTGCTATGATATTGTTGCTATGGTACTAACCTGTCTCCTAACTTCTTTACTCCTGGCTATGGCTCCGTTTAGCACCCCTCTGACTGCTGGTGTCTGATTGGCTGAGTTGGCGGGGCTGGCAGCGGTGGACGGTCTTCGGATGGAGTTGTTGGTAACGAGGAGGGTCTTGTCTGGGTTCCGAACTCCGCCTGAAACAAGCCACGGATTTAGGAGGAAAGGTTGAAAAAACATTGAATGATATGAGAATGTTTAATAACAGATAGGCGTTTGAAAATCATGCGATTATCGTTGTCAGAAAGTGAGGAGAAGGGGAGTATTATGGATGGGAGAGGGGATGGAAATACAGACATACAGTAGCAGGGACATGCAGGGATGAGGGAGAAATCATTTGAAAGCTGAATCATTAAATCTCATCAGAAATCCATGATCCATGAGAAATTCTACTTTGCATTACTACTTTCCAAAACCAGCATAAATTTTAAATTACACTTATTTCCACTACACAGAATTCAGTACCTATAAATTTACTTTTTCTGGTGTCCACCGTTGCCATGGTTATATGATGAGTTTGATCCACGGTTAAATCTTCAATCTACCATGTTAATAATCTGAACTTGTTATAGACGATAAGCGCGGCTATATCTGATAGCAAAATTCGAAATAATGAAATATGTCCTAATGTATGTGGGATTCTGCGTGAATTATGGATACAGCGACTCTGCGGCATAACTCTGTAATTTACCGCAATATTTTCATCTTTTTTCGTAGTTTCGTTGCCCATTACTACTTCAAAAACTTATTTAATAAGTCGCAGTGCAGTATCCATAATTTACGCAGAATCACAAATTTATTCTTCTCAGAATGAGAAAGGTTTAGACATTTTAGCAAATGGAGTTTGAAATAACAGTTTATCGCACGTGTCACGCGACCCTGTTTGCGTTATGTGCGCACCATTTGCTATATTTACTCAACAAAAGTCACAAAAACGAATAAATGCACTTGCGCGCACGTTTAAAATGGGGCAAAAACCAGAGGAATAGTAGAATTCCAGCTTGCGAGTCAGTGAGAGATGCTGAACCTATTGGCTCACAAGGGAAGCCACAACTAGGAAAGCCTGATTATAAGCAATATATTATATGTTTCGAAGCAGCGGGATTAATAATAATACGGAGAGACAACTGTACGCGGACGCTAGATTAATAATACTCAGTGAAATGTGGATTAGACTGTACTTTATTAATCGAGTAATGCACGAAGGTATATATTACCTACCCCAAGAGAGGGAAATAGGTGGTGTGACGTCATCAACACACTACGTTGAGCCATGATAATGACGTCATCACAACCCTGTATATTCGTGTAATCTCCCAAGTGGGAAGCATGTCGTTATCTACTTAATGATTATTATCATATGCTGTCTAACATATGCTCACACAGCATCCACTTAGCACATTACACTCCGCACGCAATCTCAGTACTCCGCAATCAATCCTACTACTCCGCAATCATTCCTACTCTAATCAGCTCCGCGGAACAATCACAGATGAAGTTTACCCACTGTGCGGAGTGAACTGACCTATCAGCGCGCAAGATTTGTATGAAAACTCGCGCCGATTGGAGCCATGAAGTGCTGTGGGTAAGGCGCATCTACCACTCTGTTCAGCTAGCAACCATTCCCACATCGGGCACATCAAAGGTAGGTATTCTCCAGAGCACAATGCCTGATCCTTTGATAGGTTCTATTACCATCCCCCTTTTAGCATTAGAGAGGTTAGGCGTGGGACTCAGCACTGGGAATAACCTACAAAGGGCTGGAGGATCTGGATTAAAGACGGGTCTGCAGCCCCTTATTTCCAGTCTATATAGCATATCCAGCCCAGTCGGCATGTTGTTGTGCGCGTCTGAAAACACTGGGACAGGTGACAAAACCCTCCACAAAATGAAGTGGAGGGTATAACAGTATGTGTGAAGTGACCTAAAAACGTGGACCTTCATAGTTCAAAATATATATAAATATATTCTCCAATCCACTATCTATATTTTTACCCAAGATGGCTCTGCAGTTATATAGGGAGAGTCGTAACATAATAAGTCTCTCAACAGCTAGAGGATAGTGGCAAATATTTGACATGACAAACTTACAGAGCTAGTTGAAAGGACGACGGTCAATATATATGTAAATTATTATATTGAAACTGTTCACGTTTCTACAGGTTTTAATGCTATCTAGAACACGACAACTCGCAGAGTTCTAGATAACACAAGAGAGGGAAGTTTCTCCCTTGTTCTAGTAAAACGCTTGCACAGGAATGAACCAGAGGCAGAGAGTGTATATTCACCCCAGAGCAGAGGAGGCCTCAACCAATTTGAATTATCGGCGCGCGCCGCGCAGTATCGTTCGGATCTTGCACGTTGATCGGTCAAGCCTAAACGCACTTTTCGTTGATAAAAGTGGTAATTGCCATTTTGACAGAAATTGCAAGAACCACATTGGTGCGTTCCTATATAATCAGCGACAAAAAAACGCCAGATTTGGGCTCAGTGGGCTATCTACCACTACTAGAGAAGGTGGTATAAACTCGACAATTAACGAGGCAAAGGCGATCAGGAACTAATCCCATATTCTAAACGCGACATTTCGAAGTTTTATATTAATTAGACCGTATAACCACGAGCAACACTCAATAAGACCCTTGCAGGCGGCTACCAAACAGCACAAGTGATTTCTCAAACGCCAACTGATAATTGGTAACCGCGTGACGTCACACAACGCACGTATAACAGAATAACGCCCTACCACCATCCACTAAACCAGGCGAGATTAGCTTACCCGCAGGACGACATGAGCTGGCCAATCAGGGCATCAGGAGCTTGCAAATGCTGCGATCTGATTGATCAATCGCTGCACGTGGCGTGGATTTACGCCGTCGATAAGACGTAGTGTTCCGCTAAACGTGGGATATTTAGTGATATATTGAGTTTAGCGTAATAGTCCGCTTTAAGACCGTCTCTTAAGTCGAATTAGCAAGTTTAGCTTTTGTCTCAATGCTTCCCCATTGGCAATCTGGCATCTGTATAAACGGAATATATTTATATTATATAAACGTTTCATATTAGGAATTACGGCTAGCACTTGCGTTCATATAAACGGACTATACGCGACCGTGAAAGTCGTAATCATCAGGGATTAGAATGGTGATTTGGTGACTTCATCAGGGATTATAGGGCAGGTAAATTCCTCATTAAAACCTGTGGTGGAATTTAGGGAGAATCCTTGCATCGCAGCTCAAGGTGAATTTTCCAAGCTCAAATGAGAGTTCGCGTAGTATTCGTAAGCGTGGTTCGGATTGTAAACAGAGTTTACAGTGGTTCGGGTTGTAATTCTTATCCCAGGATCAACAGCCAATGCGCTCCAAGAAAAATAGCAAACGGTTGAGCACGCGGCTCGCGGAGTTAATAATAAACGTAAATAAGTGAAGTTTTTAAGAATAAGGACGCAAGACCGGGGAGGAACTGAGAAATGATGGAAATAGACAAGTGCAGTGCACTGCTTGATGATCCTTCAATAGGAAATCCATTTAAAGTCAATTTAAATGATTCAAAGCGATTACAGAACTTAAAGGGCATTCGTCGCTGCAGTAGTGTGTCATAACAGAGACAAAATCATAATAATAATAGAACGCTCGACTTCCAAGTTCTGCAGAAATAGACGAATAAGCGTGACGTCATTATCAGAGCTTACAATGGAGCGTTACCATGACAACTCCGCGCCTATTCTGCGCGCGCGGCACCGAATCAATAACAACAGGAATCCTAAACAATCCCACCACAATAGACTGTCTATATCCCCATACACAATGCAAACAACTACTGTGTTCTACGTACACAACATGTCCTTACACAACTTTACAAAAACTTGTGTTTTTACAGCGCGTAAAACAGCGCATCAATATACTCCATCAAAAACTCCGCGCGCACAGACATAGGCGCTAAAACGTCACCAAGATACCATCCAAACCCCCTGATAAACACGTCACAGTGCGCCGCGCACAGTCCGCGCGCAGCGTCAATACCTAGCATGAGTTAACGAGTTAATGAGGTAATGAGGCTTTATATCACTCGTCAGACTAGTGATGTACTACGTGCTAGGAGACATTCGGGGGTTTCACGATTTATGCGTGTTCGAACTCAGACCTGAGAAATGTGAGAGAGACAGGCGTCATGGTCAAGTTTTGGGATGGTAAGTTGGTGACGCGCAGCCCTTCTCCGAGCGCAAGAAATCAGAGGCATCACAATGCGATGTTATTAAGATCCGGACAATTGACGGAAATATAACTATCCAGATTTTGCACAGATCTCGGTTCCTTTTCTCGACGCAGATGTCCAACATTTCCAAGAACGAGTCGTATATAATAGCATTGTTTGGTCCAGAGAGATAAAACAAAACGAGAAATCATAACTATCAAATACTTAATACAGTCTGTCTTTTTGAGCAAACACAGGAGCTTTGGAGTATAAAAATGCAGCCTTTTGTGACGTGCGCGGTTTAAAGCATTAAAAACCTCAAGTAACAACATCAAACAAAGGCATTATATCTCGCAAGGCAGAGCAAACAAAGTCTTTAAACTATAGAAGTAAACTATTAAAGTTCGTAAACGTGGCCTTTTAGTAGTTTTTCCGGGAGGACAGCTAAATGAACTATGAAGGATGCGACCATTAACTTTCAGAAAGTTAATGGACGCATCCTTCAGGAGCTTGGTAATGAGGGAGCTCTGTCCTTATAGACTCCGCACACAACGGACTCTTCCTAGTTCAAGGGAGCCGTGTCAAGGTTCTGAGAAACTCCGTACACTGCAGGGACTCCGCAGAGAGGTCTCAGGAGATTGGTAATCAGAGCGCTCTGTTCTGAGACTCCGCACAGTGCGGGTCTCAAGAAGCTGTGTCAGGGTTCTGAGAAACTCTGTACAGTGCAGGTCTCAGGAGGGACTCCGCACAGAGATCTCAGGAGGGACTCCGCACAGAGGTCTCAGGACTCCGCACAGAGGTCTCAGGAGCTTGGTAATGAGGGAGCTCTGTTCTGAGAAAATCCGCACAGAGCCCTGAGAATCCGCGCAGAGGTCTCAGAACTCTCAACTCCGCGCAGAGGTCTCAGGTCTCCACACAGAGGTCTCAGGACTCCGCACAGAGGTCTCAGGACTCCGCACGGAGGTCTCAGGAGCTTGGTAATGAGGGAGCTCAGTTCTTAGAAAGTCCGCACAGAGCCCTGAGAATCCGCGCAGAGGTCTCAGAACTCTCAACTCCGCGCAGAGGTCTCAGGACTCCGCACAGAAGTCTCAGAGCTCCACACAGAGGACCCAGAGACTCCGCACAGAGGTCTCAGGAGAGGGAGCTATGTTCTCAGACCAGGGAGTCAGAGGTTTTTAGGGGGGGGGGAGTCTGGGACTCCGCACAGCTCTGTTCTTAAAAACTCCGCACAAAGGTCTCAGGGAGAGAGTCTCCAATACACGATGTACCAGGAGCTTTTAAAACGATTACTTACTACTCAGAGATTACTCCTGGGAATGCCCTTTGTCCTGGTGGACCAGGGCTCCTCTCTTACAGTCAATTACATGCACCCAATTACATGCACCCAATTACCCAATTACATGCACCTAATTACCCAATTACATGCACCCAATTACCCAATTACACGCAGCAAGAATAGCCTGGATGACATATTATTAAATGTTTTGTACATATCGTCACCTACAAGCTAAAAGGTCTTATGTGTATGTTTGTACTTTTGAGATATCGCAGAAAAACAATTTTGAACAAAAAATCAGCAGAATGCCTTAAGTTAACTTAAGACCTTTATGCTTTTTATTGATGATTTCCTAAAATACTATATAACATGTTAACATATGATGACAAAAGGTCTTATGTTGATGTAAGTCCTTTCTGTTTTTCGGAATAGGTCCAGTGAAATATCGCAAAAAGGTTTTAAGCCAATTTAAGTCCTTTTAGATAAAAGTGAATAAATTGGAATTAAACGGTGATAGAAGTACAAAGATCGTTTGAGGAGGTCCGACTGAGCCCTTGGAAGGTACTCCTGCAGAGATCTAGAAAAGGTCTTAAGTGCACTTAAGACCTTCTAGCTTGTAGGTGACGATATGGAATATATATCTGCATTACATATTATACTATTTATAATGTTCGATCTGACTGTCGTTTATTCTGAAAAGATAACGTTTGACGTGCGGAGACACGCGTTATGTAGACTGGTGCCGGTGACGAAATCATCAGGGTTTTGAGAGGTGAATTGATGACGTCATATATTGTGTTTATTTCCCTCAACAATCTTCCATTAAGTTTAGGACTGCAAGACACAGAGGACAGGGCCGTACTCACAGGCTCCCCTAAAAGCAGAACATATCCAGTATTATATAATGTGCACAGTAACTTATCTAAAGACGCAAGTAAATAAAACGTCAAAGTTTTTAACTCCTTAAAAGTGAAGAGTTAGAGTGAAAATTGAACGGTGCGATTCAAAATTCCGAGTAAAAAGCTAAAGACGGTGTAAGACGTTATTTAAAACGAAAGCGTGGTTAAAGTGTCGTCTAAAAACGCAAAAAATAAAGTAAAAGTAAGTCATATCCTGAAAATTACGCCCAGCTAATATAGAGACAAACCCAAAGTGAAATCAGGAGTTAAAGCTTATTAAAATCTCAGATAAAATCCAAAATAGAATCTGGAGTAGATGCTTAAAATCTTAGAAAAAAAGGTATAAGTAATAAGTGAAAGTTATAACCTGGAATAAGAACATGGAATCTCAGATAAAATCCGCGCAGGAAAATCTCGGAGGAGGAGGAGGAGAAGGAGGAGTAGGAGGAGAAGGAGGAGGAGGAGGAGGAGGAGAAGGAGGAGGAAAAGGCGTAGAAAAAGGAGAAGGAGGAGGAGGAGGAGAAGGAGGAGGAGAAGGAGGAGGAGAAGGAGGAGGAGGAGGAGGGGTGATAAGGCACAAGCAGCATGCTCCATTGTATATGCTCCTCTCTCATAATATATAACACTAGGGATCTGAGAGGGGGTAATTAAAGGGAGCGTGAGAATAGAGTAGGCAAAGTGACGTCATTAACACTCCATGTTAACGTGATAATGACGTCATAATCAGGAGAGTGTTGTGCGCGCGACCAAAAGAAGGCTCTATCTCTCGCGGATATGTATCTCTGAAGAGAGGTGAGCAGCGCCGCGCGCACGTGCAAATCACGTGACATGGTCACGTGGTACTGGGACACTGATCTATACATACAGTCACGTGACGCCGACAGGGTGAGAAGTGGAAAGAAGAATTCGTGAGTGGCACTAAAAGATTAATTCAAAAGAAGCTAGGATTGCTGGAGATGTGTTTGGTAATTTAAATATGCTCAGGATTTCAGAATTTACATCTTAATTCAGAATTTACATCTCAATGAGAGTAAGAAAGAGAGAGGCAGCATCTAAGAGTTCCAATGCAATGGCCTCTGGGACTGTAAAAATGACTTTTATAAGGAACACCACAGAATAATTGTGAAAACTTGCAAAGTGGCCACTCAAAAGGAAGGAGGATAATGTCAAAAAAGTAAAAACAGACGACAAAACACAGTTCAAACTAAAGGCTCATATGACAGAAAATAAAGGCTCCTAAGACAGCTCAGGCTGTGTTAGATTATATTGACAGATATACTAGACACTAGACTAGGTGTCTACAACATGAGGACCATATTATACCGGGTGCTGCTGATTATTGTACTCTCTAATTATCCCTATAATTTACAGGAGCATGTACAATTATCAGCTGACGGAGTGCGCATGAAATTATTAGAGAATTCTAACTCTAACGCCGCTAACAGACTACAAAACGAATGATTGAATGATTGATTGATTGATTGAAAACCCCGAAGGGCACATTTGACTGATACAACTAATACGAAGGAAGTTGGAAAGTGTCATAAAATCATGTTCAACAAAACATGATAGAACAAAAGCATCAAATATTGTCACTTTTAACAACTGGCTCGCTCCTCCATCCGCTTCCCTATGACTGCTACCTCTGACTTATGACTTACGACTGACGACTCTCCTAAGCTACTGGTGACTGTTCTAACTGCAGTCATGGATCCTTTCAATACCACTCTCTGCTCGCAGAGACTGGAACGAGGGTTAGAAAACTCACATACACAGACCAGAAATCAGATGGACATTGACCAATCAGCGCGCGAGTTTATGGTCAAATCGCACGCAGATTGATCAATGGGCAATGGACCTTTGGCTAAGCTAATATATAAATCAGAAAATATATCAGTATAGACGAAGCAATATGAACTTGTTAAACTGTTTTAATATGGACATGAGTTTTCAAGGCACACGGTATGAGCCATGAGCCCTGAAAGCATGAGTCATGAGCTCTCTAGGCATACGACATGCGCAACTCGCAAGAAAACGACTAAAAGCATACGACATGAGACACGATTTCTCAGGGCATACGACATGAGACATGGCACTGAGATCTGAGCAGCCATGAGCACTGATCAGCCATGATCCTGGGCAGCCTTCATCAGCTCTCATGAGCCCGGTGACACAGACCGATCACTGCAACATGACATAAGAGCCTTGATCAGCAGCTTTCAAGGGTGACACAGACTGCTCAAATGGTCACTGTTCATTGAATTCCTTCAGCATTATTGAGTTATTGACAGTATATCAGTTTCCCCAACGCCCGTTACTATGACTACTATCAGCGCGCAGCTTCATACGAATCATCCCGTGTCCTGCAATTGGTCGAGCCCATAGCAACTATATAAAGGCCCTAAACCGACGCCAAGATTCAGTATAGTGAAGTAACGCTAATTCTTCGTGAAATGAACGTGAAATTTGCTCCAAATCTCAAACTTGGGGCCAAATTTGACAAACAAACGATGGAGATGATCATGGAGATAATATTATTCCAAAGTATAGAACTAAATTTATCACTGGTCAAAGAAACTCTCTTCGAATTGGACCGTAGTCACTCGTTTACAAGGGGACTCTTTGTTAAAAGACGTGACCTTTGGCTGTTCAATGTATGCCCTGCTAAATTTATCTGTCTTTAAAAATATGTTAAAATCATGAATTTATCAGTTTTCCAAAGTATGAATCGTGTTTACAGGGCCACATATGAGCATAATATAATATGTAATGCCATGAGGACAAAACGTTTTGCTGATCTAAATCGACCTTTCATATAGTTGACGAAAAATATGATCGGTAATTTCAGAAAATTAGCGGTAGCTAACTAATATTTAAATACGAATTATTGGTAGTCCACGTACTGTTGAAATAAAGTTTACGAATTGAAATAGTTTGAAATTTTTGAATTTTCTTCGAGAGCGAGAGCGCGACAGCGTGTAAATTATATAACGCATAACTTATATATTCCTTGATACAAATATTCAATATTTAGAACAATGAATCCAAAAATCTCGGTGTAAATTACAGAAAACTCCAAAGTTTCCAGTATATAATTTAACCAAGTCTATATTTTTACTATCGGTCAAAGGGAGAAAACGAAAACGAGACTTCCTCGAACAGTATCAACGCGTATTAGGAAAGCGGAAAAGGGAAGTTAGGCCGTGGAAAGCAAAGGTTAATAAATGGGAGGATGAGGTCACTATTAGAGTCTGAAACGGTGGATTGATGACGTCATACTAGCGTTGAATATTGTGAGTTGATGAAACCATTTAAAGTTGCCTATATAAAATATACGCTTTTTCCTTGTCTTGATAAGGGCTCCTGGATATAACCTTAATGAGTTTGACTGAGGGTAGAGGGAAGGTGAAAGTCAGTTAGAGCTGAGGTTCCAAGTCCCGTGCGATGTAGAAACAATTAAGTATGAAAAGAATTTTATATTATTGCTGTCCTGAATATGCTGGACTCTTATTAAGTCATGGAATTCGAGGCGTATCAAGCTCTACCGAAGTTAGTCGGGAGAGTTGCGCTGGGTGACGAAATTAAGAGGCCGAAAGTATCACCATACGTCGTGGAGCCAAGAGGTCGAGAAATATAGCAAATCTGTGGCGCCCTTGCTTGAGTGCAGTTTGTATCAAGGCATATCGAGCTCTTCTATTGAACATACCCAGGGAAAGGTTGGACTGAGTGCTGCGAGGAACCCAAATTAAGAGGGTAGTACCAACCGAAAGTTTTCAAAAACGTTGATAATCGATTGAAATCTGACAATCAGCGCACGCACTGATTGGTCATGAGTATTGAGTAGTCAGCAATACGTGTTTGGGAAGTGAGGGGTATGTCCATACGGAATACCTAATCCATTAAACCAAAGCTTCACAATCATGGTTCATCAATGCCTAGTAGATTTAATGACAAAGAAACTGATCTTTCATCGAGTGAAATTACTAATGAAACACTCCTCCTATTATAATCCTCCAATTGAGTTCCCATAGAAACCGGGTCTTCTAGATCAGAGACTCTCCCGGGATTGAGCTTCTGGGGATCAAGCTCAGGATCAAAGAGACTCTCCCAGGATCTAAGAGACTTTCCCAGGATCAAGGAGACTCTCCCAGGATCAAGGAGACTCTCCCAGGATCAAGGTGACTCTCCCAACATCAGGGACACTATCTCAGCATCAAGGAGACTCTCTCAGGATCACAGAGTTCTTCCCTTGGGATCAGGGAGACTCTCTCAGGATCATAGAGTCTTCCCTAGGATCAGGAAACTCTCTCAGGATCATAGAGTCTTCCCTAGGATCAGGAGACTCTCTCAGGGTCAGGGAGACTTTCTGAGGATCATAGAGTCTTCCCTAGGATCAAGGAGACTCTCTCAGGATCAAAGAGACTCTCTCAGGATCAAGAAGACTCTCTCAGGATCAAAGAATCTTCCCTTTGATCAGGGAGACTCTCTCAGGATCAAGGAGACTCTCAGGATCAGAGAGACTCTCTCAGGATCAGAGAGACTCTCCCAGGATCAAAGACAATCTCCCAGGATTAAGGTGACTCTCCCAACATCAGGGAGACTATCTCAGCATCAAGGAGACTCTCTCAGGATCATATACTTCTGCCAATAACCAAAATGATGCATATAAGCTGGCTAATAAGGTCCTTAAATCAATTTCAACATACATGAAAGCTAATCAACTCCATATCAACCTTGGCAACTGTGCCTATATGTACTTTAGACCTAACCTTAACCACAGTGAGCGCCTATCCTGTGCTCGGTGCTCCATATACAACCATGACCTAACCCTATCTTTACACAATCAGAAGATCAAGAAAGTTGATAAAATAAGATTTCTAGGTGTAATATGTTAGGATCTGTATTGATAGTATTGAATATTTTACGATAGTAATTCGAATATTGATCTTTGAACTAACCATACTATCCTACTATATATAGCAAGTACCATGTTGAAGATCAGACTGAAGTGTTCCGGAGTGGAAGGCATGTGGTAAGGGAGACGTGCAGAAGGACACGGCTGCAGACAGTGATCAGGAGACAGTAGCAGTCGACGGTGCAAGGCACGAGGTTCGTGTCCGTGGTGAGATCGGCTAGGTGAAGTCTCAGAGGGTCTGCACGGTAGTCTGAGCTGATTGGTGCTGGTGGACTCTTAGTCGGAGGAGTACTCGTGTGTGTCATACGAGGGTACTGGACCGATAAGGGTTAGTGATAGTTAGTGTGTTAGTTTGTCCGTCTGTTCGTTTTCTCACTGTTATAAATGGGGAAAATGGGAGATAAGAGGGTTAGACAAAGTAAAACAAACTCGTCCGGATCTACAAAGGGTTAAGGATGTTAAGGAATGCAAATATATCAATATGATATAACTATATTCCGCAATCTACTTGAACCTGCAGAACACACCACCATACACAACTCTTGCGCACACTCTCAGAACACAGAACACACTAGCGCGAAACACTCTCGACTTCGCGGTCTCTCAACTGCGCTCACTGACTACGCGGCACTCTAAGTCACGTAACTTCTACAGTAAACAATCTTATAATATCATATCATTAAGTTCAGTTCAATAATTTGATAACAAATATAAACTCTCAATAACTTAATCTCCTGATATTAATCTTCTGTTAAGATTGCGCGATAACGCTGGATGACTTGATAACAAACTTGTAACTTCACTGCACGACGCACACTTCAGTAGGTTATAGATACTGCTTCAACTCACTAAGAGTTAAGACCTTCACAGCTGCTGTAAACGTACTGCACGTTGTAGGTGTATACAGTCAGCACACTTCAACCAGTTAACCAGTAACTGAAGGACCTGAGAAGTGATCTCAGTCACACCGGGGAAAGGATATCAATAGAGTATATAAGTATATCGAATGAATATATGAACAGTAGAAAACGAACAGACGGACAAACTAACACACTAACTATCACTAACCCTTATCGGTCCAGTACCCTCGTATGACACACACGAGTACTCCTCCGACTAAGAGTCCACCAGCACCAATCAGCTTAGACTACCGTGCAGACCCTCTGAGACTTCACCTAGCCGATCTCACCACGGACACGAACCTCGTGCCTTGCACCGTCGACTGCTACTGTCTCCTGATCACTGTCTGCAGCCGTGTCCTTCTGCACGTCTCCCTTACCACATGCCTTCCACTCCGGAACACTTCAGTCTGATCTTCAACATGGTACTTGCTATATATAGTAGGATAGTATGGTTAGTTCAAAGATCAATATTCGAATTACTATCGTAAAATATTCAATACTATCAATACAGATCCTAACATAATAATTGATGATAAACTGAATTGGGATAGTCAAATTGAACACCTTGAAAATAAAATCTTATCTACTATTGTACTTGTAAAGCGTGTTAAGAAATTTATACCCTCCTCACACTTCTCCAAAATCTACCAATCACTATTCTTACCACACCTTACCTATGGATTATCCTGCTGGGGAGGTGTCTATCAGTCTAAGCTACAAAAACTGTTCAATCTACAGAAGCGCTGTATACGTACCCTGTTTGGTGAATCTTATTCATTTGACCATCCTGAGTATTATGCCTCCTGTGCTAGAGCTAAAACATATGTAGAACACACTTCTATGAAAACCTTTGATCTTGAACATACTAAACCATTATTTAATAAGCATAGGCTACTTACTCTTCAGAATATCTATACGCTAAGGTCTTTGATGGAGATCCTCAAAACATTGAAATACCAGTCACCATCCCCAATCTATGACAACCTTAAACTTTGCTCAAGAACTAATAATTTTAAACTCCTTGTTCCCAAACACAACCTAGATATATCTAAGAATAACTTTTTTGTACATCCTGTTAATGCTTGGAACTCATACATCACAAAAATTTTAGACCCACCTGACCTGACTGATTTAGGAGAATCAAATAAACTTATGATTGTAATTCCTGGTTCCAAAAAGAATTCAGATCTTACAATACCAATAGGAACATTAATAAAACAAATAATTTAATAAAACAAATAATTTACATTTTGTAGCACATTACACCATGATTCAAACACAAATTCCTTCGATCATATAACAATTGTGATTTTAAGTAGTTGGATACTTGGTTGATGAGAGACATAGCATTTAATTAGCAATTAATAAAGTAATATTTAAAAATTAAAAAAAGGGAGACAGACAGCCCATTATCATAATAACAAATTAAAAGATACGGGGACCCTACCATGCTGGTCCAAAATAAACAACTGCTTATAATAAAATAAAAAAGAACTAGTAAAGAACTAGTTTAAGAATCGCTTAGAACATCTCCTCTTCGAAAAACAAAATTCTGGAATAGATAATTCTTGGAATAAGGAAAATATTTCATGAGTATATCAACATTTAAGTTATAATAAAAGTTCATGTTGATACTTCACTTGACAAACCAATGCTACCTGAATAAGTATCCGACATCCATTAACAAAGTAAAAAAACTGTACCCCTGTATCAAGAATTTTACTCTTTTTCTAAATTTGAAATCAAACGAATGTTCTCAACATAGCAGCTCCTGGCTTGGTATGATTTGAAAATTGAAATCAGAATAACTCAAATTTAGATAAATGCATCTCCTTCATCTGTATAAAATTAACCCTGCCCCCAATTTTCCCCATTTCCTTGCCCTGTCTCTTCCCTTGGTACCCACCTATGCCTTCCCTCATTAATATATTATGACAAGCAATAAACCTTCACTAATTTGCATGTGCCATTCTCATAATTTTTTTTTTCTTGCTTTGCTTTATTGCTCAGCTTGGATTGAGTACAGCGTAAAACAACGGGTTGATAAAGAGGAATAAAAATGCACACTAGGTTAATCCAATCTCAAAATACACCAGGCAGGGACCGCTAACACTAGGAAAATATACTGGTTAGTAACATGATAAATCATAAATATTCAGGTTAAATATTATCAAATAAAATCAATAATATGAATACAAAGCATCTCCCCCTTGTAAAAAAACTTGAGTTTACTCATTGAGCAAAATATTATCATTGCGGTCTGCCCTCGAAAATCATAACAAATACCAAAAATTTTTAATTACCACTCGCGTGCGCGGCGTTAAAATAAGTTATAAACCACAATTAATGGTAAAAGTAGTACAGCGTGTCTCATATAGGCACAAGTTTAAAGGTCAACTGGACAGGAGAGGACTGGGGCACAATATCTACTTGAACAAGCCAATGGAGAGAAAAGAGCTAGGGAAGGAAGTAACATCAATGAAAGAAGAGGAGATGATTCCCCATATCCTCAGTCTCGCACAACAGAGCAAATGGACACAATGGGATTCAGTGATCAACCTCGACTTGAAGTGGAAGGAGATATTGTATGGCATGTCCCCAGTATGTTGTCATTCATCCTGAACTCAGTCCAGGATACCTTGCCCCATCCCGTCAATCTCCGACGATGGAAGCTTGACACACAGGCAAGCTGTGCACTCTGTGGATGGAAACATGCCGGATTTGCACACATACTATGCGGGTGCAAGGTTGCTCTTGACCAAGGAAGGATCAGTTACCGGCATGATAGCATTCTTTACAGTCATCCAAGATGCAATCATCGACAAAGTAAAGAAGGTAGACAACACTGTTCCACTGAATACAGGAAGAGAACCAGTTGTTTTCGTTGGGAGTGGACAATAAAGAGTGAGGAAGAAGAAGAAGGTGCATCATGGGATAATTGATGTATCTAAAGATTGGATTATCCAAACAGACCTCAGAAGTAAACAAGTCCAATTTCCACCACACATCATCACAACGGCAGAAAGACCTGACCTAGTACTTTATTCGGACTCCAAGAAAGTGTTGGTTATCCTGGAGCTAACATCACCAGCCGAAGATAACATCGAGAAATGGAGAGAAGTGAAGAAGACTAAGTACGAGAAGTTGGCAGAAAACATCAGAGAAGGTGGTGTATGGAAAGTATTTGTCTTTACAATTGAAGTTGGGGCCAGAGGATTTGTCGCTAAGAGAACAGCTGCTGTTTGGCGACAACTCGGAATGAGTGAAACAGATGGCCGGAAACTTACAGAGACAATATCCAGAACCGCCATCCGTTGTTCACACTTCATATGGATCTGTAGGAACACGCTGGAATGGACGGCACCAAGTCACGGTGTCACAAACACCAGTGGATGAGTGCATGGAAGCACGTTCCATGGAAGTCCCCATATCCTTCCCGTACCTATCTCTGGAGTTAATGAAGGATTTGTGTATCCGTGCACATTTCCTGGGAGTGATCTTATGCTGAGGTGTTGTCAGGAATGACAACCCAGTTGGCCGACACTACCCATTTTTAGGTGCTTCATTATGACATTGCTCCACTGAGATACTATGACACCTGGCATGGAGATTGTCATGACATTGAGGGCAGCGAATCAGTTGTTTCAAGACCAAAGCACGTTCCATGGTAGTCCCCATATCCTTCCGTACCTATCTCTGGAGTCAATGAAGGATTTGTGTATCCGTGCACATTTCCTGGGAGTGATCTTATGCTGAGGTGTTGTCAGGAATGACAACCCAGTTGGCCGGGACACTACCCATTTTTTAGGTGCTTCATTACGACATTGCTCCACTGAGATACTATGACATCTGGCATGGGGATTAACATGACACTGAGCGCAGTGAATCAGTTATTCAGTTGTTTCAAGACCAAAGACATCAGATTGGTTTGGAAAGCAAAGAGGATTCACCCTCACAAAGATTTATTGAGAAGATGTATTATTTGTATATAGCAACAGGATCCTGAGATGCATGCGGCTGTAACACTGTTCCCTCAACTTGTGCGCACAAGTGAAGCAGTGTGGGTCAGGGACGTTGTGGGCTCCGAGCACCCCCGACCCTGCGGCTGCCTTGGTTTATTGTTTTGGAGATGAAGCGAAGTGGTGGAAAGGCAACAGAGCTGATAACAGACTGAAGTGGCCTTGATAGGGCTGGTGGCATCACAGGCTTTCACACGGTGGGTGACAATTCTTGCAGTGCCCTGACTCCTAACCATTGATGGTTCTAAACATGCGCCGCCAGAAATGGCGAGGAAGTATTGGGAGTAGGGTGCGGTGTGTAGGTCATGACAACACTTAACACACTTTTGATATTTATTATTATCTGTGCGCCTTCCGAATATACAAGAAATTGCCAAAACGCGCAAAATGTCACAATTCAGAAATAATAAATAATTGGATCTCACATACAACGTGAGTTATGAATCTGTTATAAATCTTTTAAAAACACACAATTAAAATGTTTCTTGAGTTAAATTTCCCTTATTTACCCACCTAATTTAGAATATTCCAGCCGATCAACTGGTTGCTTAATTCTAGTGCTAGTTCGGGTAGGCAAATCCCGGGTAGTTTCAATCACAGGTTTAGCTGGAATTTGAGTGTTAGAATGATTTGGTAAATCAGGTAATGCAGTGACAGGGTTATCACGTTGGGGTTCATTAAATCGGGGTGCCATGTGCTCATGCTCAAGATTACCGTGCTGTGTGGTGGTTTGGTAAGTAGGTTCCCTAGCAGAAGACTGCTCTCTCCTGGGCAAGGTGTCCTGATCCGGTTGAACACTCTTGACAACCTGGTCAAGGTGTTTGCGTGTCTTACCATTCTCTCCCTCAATCACGAACATCTTTGAGCCTTCCAATCCGCTTATGACGCCTCTGTACCACGTCTTATGGTGCTCATCCCAATACATGATTCTCTCTCCTTCACCGAACTGCCTGCTTGTCCGCTCCTTGTTGATCACTTTCTGCTCTTGACTGTGTAGTTTAGCTGTCTGTTTCGGCTGATTCAGCGGGTGTAGAATGCTGAATGCACTGCGAGTTCGTCTTCCAAGCATTGCCACTGCTGGCTCTTTCCCAGTAGCAGGGTGGACTGTGTTTCGGTACATCAATAGCCAACGAGCAACATTACCCATCAAGTCCTGTTTACTCATCTGCATCTTCTTGATTGCTCTCTTGAAATTCCCTACAAGGCCTTCAGCAGCTCCATTACTCGCAGGATGGTAACTTGGAATAAATATGTGGTTTATTCCATTCTTCTTGGTGAAACTCGCCATCTCCAGACTTGTTAACTGTGGTTCGTTGTCAGATACCATGCAGACTGGTATTCCGTATCTCCCAAACAAGGTTCTCAATTCTTGAATCACTGTTGCAGCCTGAATATTCGACATCCGCACAATCTCTATCCACTTTGATAACGCATCAATCACCACCATCCACATGTGGCCAAAGATCGGACCACAAAAATCCAGATGGATTCTCTCCCACGGACCGTTGGGAGTAACCCATGGATGGGGCACAGACTTCGGAGGTTTGCGTTGGTTCAACTGGCATACACTGCATGTACGGGATGTGTGTTCAATGGAAGCATCCAAGCCGGGCCACCAAACAAAGCTCCTGGCTAATGCCTTCATAGACACTATTCCCATGTGCGTGCTGTGCAATAGCTCAAGTATGTTACCACGCAACGTCTCAGGAATCACTACTCTTGATCCCCATAGGACACAACCTGAATCTTCTGACAATTCAGTTCTTCTCATCGTGTACGGTTTCAAATCGTCTTCTTTTCCGTCTTCCTTTTCGCTCCAGCCTTCTTTAATGAAATGCAAAACCTTACTTAGCACTGGGTCTTTCCGTGTGTGTCCTGCTATGTCCTCTGAATTCAAAAGAGGTACATCATCTCCCAGATAGTGCACTGTGAAGATGGAATCCGATGCCTCGGAATCACTAACGAAACTGTAAACACTGTGAGCTGTTGCCCCTCCTGAGTCGAATTCTTCACTCTCCTGGCTCTCTAGCGGGAATCTGGAACACATGTCAGCATTGGCATGTTTACCAGTGGGTCGGAACATGATGTCGTACTGGTATGAGCTGAGGAACAACGCCCATCTCACGATGCGACTGACGCCCATCTCTGGTATTCCCTTGCGTGGATGGAAGATGAACTCCAAGGGTTTGTGGTCTGTCACCAAGGTGAATTTCCTAGCAAACAGGTAACGATGGAACCGTTTAATAGACCACACAATCGACAATGCTTCTTTCTCAATCTGAGAATAATTGCGTTCACTCTTACTCAGGGTCCTTGATATGAATTCGATTGGCTTCTCTGTACCATCAGGATATACATGGCTCAACACTGCTCCCAATCCGTGTTTACTGGCGTCAGCATCCAACTTGACAGGTAAGGCTGGGTTGTAAAATGTCAACACTCTGTTCGATGCCAGTCTCTTCTTTAGTTCGTCAAAGGCTCTCTCCTCTTCCACACCGAACTTCCAAGAATTCTTCTCTGATCTCAGCTTGTTCAAAGGCTCTATAACTGTTGACATGTCCGGGATGTAGCGAGAGTAATATTGTGCAGCTCCCAGGAACGACACTAACTCTGAGGCATTCTCAGGGTACTTAGCTTGCAGGATTGTATCAACCTTACACTTCAATGGCTTGACTCCCAGTCCACTCACGTTGTGTCCCAAGTAGGTGATGGATGGCTGCATGAACTTGCACTTATCAACTCTGCATCGGAATCCTGCCTTGGCCAGCCTGTCCACAACCTCTTCAACTCTCTTCATGTGAACTTCATCGTTTGGCCCAGTAATGCAAATATCATCCACTCTACAAGTCACACCTGGTATACCCTGTAAAACTTGGTCTATCTTCCTCTGGAATATGGCTCCGGCTGAGCTCACTCCATAGGGTAACCTGACTGGTGCAAACAATCCCTTGTGCGTATTCACAGCTACTAACAGCTGGTCAGACTCTCGTAGTCTCAAGTTGTTGTACGCTTGCTTGATGTCTAGCTTGGTAAACAACTCTCCTCCGACCAATTCAGCTAAACAATCTTCCATGGAGGGTAAAGGGTAGACTGTGGTATCAATGTTGGGGTTAACGGTTGTCTTATAGTCGCCACAGAGCCGGATGCTTCCATCGTCTTTCTTAACTGGCACTATGGGTGATGCGTACTCTGAGAAGCTAATTGGCCTCCATAAACCTGAATCGACCAACTTATCGATAGCTTCACCGACAGAATCTTTAATAGCAAACGGGATCTGTCTGGCCTTGCAGAACTTCGGCCTCGCATCTGGTTTGAGGTCTAGCGATGCCTCAAACCCTTTGACTTCCCCAACACCTGGATCGAACACACTGCTGTGTTTGATGGACTCAACGAACTCTTTCCTGGATTTGACGTGGTTCACAGTCAAATTAACCATCTTGGTTAACCAGTCATCCCCCATCATAACGCGGATCCAGTCCCTTCCCAAGAGGGTGGGAAACCTAGCATCAACCACACATAACGGTAACCTGTATCTATTACCCTTGAATTCAACAACTACGATGGCTCTGCATGAGGAATTAACAAATTGGCCATTAGCCACACACAACTGTTCAGTACAGTTTTCTAACTTACAATTGGCCAATTTCAAATTTTCAAAATCAGTTTTGCTTATACAAGATAGCGTGGAACCCGTATCCAGTTCCATTTTCAATGGTTTACCATTGACTTTAACATTGAGGAATGGTTTACCTAATTTCAAATTCACAGAATTAACATCTACACTATAATCAATATGATTATCATTGTCACAGGCGATAGAATTATAATCAATCGTTTCTGTAGAGTTAAAATTTGAATCATAAGTCTGATTCAATGGTTTGTTCACAACTGAACAACAATCACACGACTCACCATCGTGCTCACTTATCTCTTCAGAATCACCTGCGACTTTCACTCTGTGGATGTAATTCGTAGCCACTGATCCGTAGCCATGATCGATAACCTCAATACCGCCATCTCCATCTGATTCATTCCCCATAGCCATGCCATCAACATCTCCATTGGTCCCGACCTGGTGTGCATTCCTCTTATGAAGCTTGGGGCACTGCTTCTTGATATGCCCCTGCTTCTTACAAAACCTGCATTTTGTAAAGCAGTTTGCAGCAACATGACCCCTCAGCGTACACTTATCACACGTAACTGATGTTTTCGGAGTACTGTTTGAACTGTGGTTCTGTTTAGGTGAAAACTGTTTCTTTCCATTACCACCCGACCTGTTGTAGTTGGGTGTAAATGGCTTACGACCAACCGAATTAACACTGCTGTTCGGATGCATCACAGAATTGGATTGACTAGCCTGTTCTTTCAAAACGGCTTTCTGATACACTTGGTCCAATGTCGTAGTTTCATTGCAGTCTGACAATTCTGATTTTTTGTTCTGATTTTTTCAGATTTCAGACCACCAATGAACTTGTTTTTCACCATCATCGTGTACAAAGCTCCAAACCCACAGTTAACTGCTGCTTCCCTTATACGTCCCATGAATACAGCAAGTGTTTCATTGTCCTCTTGTTTGATCAAGCTGAATCTGTACTGTTCAGAAACTGCATTTGGTGCAGGTGCAAGTTTCGATTTCAGAATTTCCAATAGCTGAGCAAATGTTTTCGTTGTTGGTAAGTCTGGCGCACAGTATGACTTCAATAGTTTGTAAGCATTGCTTCCTAAGCTGGAAAGAAGGTAGCTTTTCTTGATTTCTTCAATCTTAGCCGTTTTCTCTGCTTCTTCTTCTGGTAGATTTGAGGCAGCATTAAAGATGGCAATAGTAACCATCTGTTCCAGTCTCTCGATCCAATTAGAAACAATACTTGGATCGTCACTGTTTATCGTGAGTTCTTCAATATTAAACGTCGCCATTGCTTTATTGCTCAGCTTGGATTGAGTACAGCGTAAAACAACGGGTTGATAAAGAGGAATAAAAATGCACACTAGGTTAATCCAATCTCAAAATACACCAGGCAGGGACCACTAACACTAGGAAAATATACTGGTTAGTAACATGATAAATCATAAATATTCAGGTTAAATATTCAAAAAATAAAATCAATAATATGAATACAAAGCATGCTTAATTTTATCCATCCATGATCCCACCCACTGTCCCAGGGATGTGATTAAGCTGAAAAGGCGAGAGCATCCTTTTGCTGCAGTGAAGTGTGTCACCCAAAAGTTGAAACTATCAAAATAATATAATACTGAACTGGGATGGCCTGAATTATTAGTTTACTTAAGCCAACAAGGCATCTCTTGCATACTGAATAAGTACCATAGACACCTAGGCCTAAACTAGGGTCAGTCGATTAAGAAATCAAGATCTCAGATCAATTATCCTACCCTGAAGCCTGAAACAACTACTCAATTTTCCTTTTTTTTTTCCTTTTGCTATCCTCCCAAAACCTCCAAACCATCCTCAGATTAACACCCAGATTAATCTCAACCCTGTATTAACTTAGCAAACCAACAATTTTGCTATTCAGTTAATCTGCAAGGCTGAGTCCTTTCAGTAAAAATATCTCTATCTGTACTATATCTGTACTCTTGAAGTTCTTGAAATTTCTGTTTAAAAGGGTGCCATTGAAAACGATATTTGAGATTTCATACCAGATTTATTTATTACTGTGTTTTTCAATAAAGAAATTCTGTAAGCTATAAAGATTAATCTTTGTTTCACTTCTTCCCTTGGGATCAGGGAGACTCTCTCAGGATCAGGGAGACTCTCTCAGGATCAGGAATACTCTCTGAGGATCATGTGGTCTTCCCTAGGATCAGAGAGACTCTCTCAGGATCAAGGAGACTCTCTCAGGATCAAGGAGACTCTCTCAGGATCTAAGAGACTATCCCAGGATCAAGGAGACTCTCTCAGGATCATAGAGTTCTTCCCTTGGGATCAGGGAGACTCCTCAGGATCAGGAGACTCTCTGAGGATCATAGAGTCTTCCTAGGATCAGGTGTTTGTGTGCGTTGAGTTCCGAAATAAATAGAATTTCACTTATTGCCTCAGAAATAGAGAAGGAATCATAAACGCGCTTTATTCTTTACTCATCCCATTATCAATCAAAACTGATGTTTGGAAGACACTGAACTTATCGATGAGTTTTAGTTCAGAAAATGAAATCTACAAGAACTTAGTACCAATCATCTACGCCTGAGTTTGGAACTTGGAAGTGGAAGTGTACCCTGGGGCAATATGTGAGTGATCCTCCCGTAGCTTATACTTAGTATACCGTAACGCCTCTAATGTAACTCCTAATAATAATTTCGGTTATATACTTAATATTAAACTTGATATTAAAATGTAATATTACTTACATGGATGTTCAGGAATGGATTTGATTGAAATCATAAATACACATAGTATGTATGCAATTTCATTGTGGAGACATCTTTTGGACTTATTTCACCTTTCATGATGTAGGTTGATAATGAAGTTTTGTGTGTGTTCTAACCAATTTATTTTGGTCCGAATATCGACACGGTGATGGGCGAGGATATGGATTAGAATGGCTGTGAACGCTATCTTGAAAACTTTCAACAATGGCAGACAGGTTATTACTTGTTGCCAAATCAAGCTTATTGTTATTAACGACTTTGCCATTCTCATCTGTTTCGCCTTGTTTTGCGCAGAGTGGTTCCAACTCGTGTTGAAACCGTCAACTTACCGAGTATAAGCTGGACCCATTCCTAAGTCAGTGAAATATGTTCTATGAGTAGATGTATGCCTTGTCACGTTTGGATTTTTAAAAGTGTAGAAATTTTAATAGAAATTGGATTTATTAAATTATATAGTACGCCCGAATATACGATGTTTTATTTGTTCTGAGTGTCTAAAAGATTTGATGAGGACCCGGCTGAAACTGACTTAGTTATCTCATGATAACCATGTTGTCCGACCTTTTCATGCGGTGCGAGACAGCGCGCATATTTGCGTGCTGTCACGCGCCGCATAAGTACCCAGACGCGGCTGGAAAACGTCGAGATCGAGTCCATACCACATACCTTCGAATCATTAAGAAAAAGTTCCAGCCACATCTTATGTGTCACGATCAAATTTCAAATACTCGTTCTTGGAAACGATCCTCGGTTTTGAAAACTACCATCGTTTTTGAAAACGATAATCGTTTTTGAAATCGATCATCGTTTTTGAAATCGATCATCGTTTTTGAAATCGATCATCGTTTTTGAAATCGATCATCGTTTTTGAAAGCTGTCGTCGTTTTTGGAAACGATCATTGTTTTTGAAAACGATCATCGTTGTTCGTTTCCGAAAACAACCATATTTTTTGAAAACGACCATCGTTTTTGAAAACGACCATCGTTTTTGAAAACGACCATCGTTTTTGAAAACGACCATCGTTTTTGAAAACGACCATCGTTTTTGAAAACGACCGTTTTTGAAAACGACCATAGTTTTTGAAAACGACCATCGTTTTTGAAAACGACCATCGTTTTTGAAAACGACCATCGTTTTACTTTTTGAAAACGACCATCGTTTTTGAAAACGACCATCGTTTTTGAAAACGACCATCGTTTTTGAAAACGACCATCGTTTTTTAAAACAACATCGTTTTTGAAAACGATAAAAGGATGTTTCCCCTTCGCCGCGCACACCTTTTTCCCGCCTGTCTGCGACCCTACAAATTTCCTAGGATGTTACCCTACCCCGCGCGCGCGCAACGTTCCACATTTTGACGGTCACATTTGCGCTCTCGCCATCCAGTCAGAATGAACGGGCAACGTCCGTCGAATTGAACTTACAAGGGTTGTGTTGCGCGCGGCAGAAGGTAGGGTAATTGTCGTACGATGTATGACCCGCTGACGCCAGCCGCTGCTTCTCGAGAGGGTCTGTCAACGCCAGACAATTTCTAAGCCCGCATATGGCATATGTGTGCGTACGCGCGCCGCGCTACCCTGAGGAAGCGCGCCGCGCAACGCAGACAGGGATATACGTGTTTAGCAAGCCAGACAACATCCTACTGCATACTTTCAAATTCAACCGATTGTAGTTTTTGAAAACGATCATCGTGATTGCAAACGAGCGACCATCGTTTTCGAAAACGAGCGAGCGTTAGCATCGATCGCCGCGCGCGCTTTAGTATGATACGATAAGCGCCGCAAATGCAATATATAAAAGGCGCGCGCCTTTAATTGCATTTGCGGCGCTTATCGTATCATATAAAAGTAATCGCGCCGTACGTTTAATTTTACAAGAAAAATGGCCACAGTAGGACATAAATCGAAAGTGTACCAAGAATACTGCCGAAAGTAAGGTGTTTTGGTACAACAATTTTGCGAAAACTACTCGTCAGATTTTAAAGAAACTTTTCAGTTAAGTCAAGCTTGACCCAAAGAATATAGAAACGTAAAAAAATTGGTAGGTCTATGTGCTAATCGAACACATGGAAATGTTATTTTAGCGATTTTTACGGTATTTTGGTACATCGATTACTCGAAAACTGGTCGTCACATTTTTATGAGAAATTCAAATTAGGTCGACTATGGCCCAACTAACATAAAAACGTCAAAAAATTGGGTGGTTTATGAGCTATCTTCCGAGCTATAACAAGACAAAAGAAAAATTGTATTTCCTTGTGTTCGGATGTATCTCGAAATTTAGCATATAGACCCCTCTATTTTTTGACAGTTTTATGTTCTTCTAGTCATGCTCGACCTAACTGGAAAGTTTTCTTAAAATGTGACGACCAGTTTTCAAGCAATCGTTGTACCAAAATACTGAGAAAATCGCTAAAATTATATTTTCTTGTGTTTGAATATAGCTCGTAAGTTAGCATATAGACCCCCTAATTTTTTGACGGTTTTATGTTCTTTGGGTCATGCTTGAGCTAACTGGAAAATTTCATCAAAATGTGACAACTAATTTTCGAGTTATATACACTTGTACCAAATTCCATAATTTGGTACACTTGGTACACTTAGGTCCCTCTCAATGGCCAGTAAGGATAATCTTGCACATAATTTTATTTTACTATTTTCGTTGCTGATGTAAACTTATGATTCCGATAAAGTTTGCGATTGCGGTGTAGTTTTTAATCTTAATTGAATTTACACTATGCTTGAAGAAATTTACAGCGTTACAGAAGACACCAAAAGGCCAAATCCATGAGTAAAGAGTACATGGCTATAAAACACGGACCATAATCTGATACTCTGATAGATTGTTGGCATAGTTTGACTGGCAGCAATTAGGGTTAACCTTCATTGATTTTAACGTGATTTGGCTGAAAACAAAATGCATGGGCATTGGGCAAGAGTGCTGGGCAATGTAAGGGCAAAAGTGCCGGGCACCTGACGAAAAGCCAAAAGGGCGGCAGACCAATGGGGGAAAGATGCCTGTGCTCAGAGCGATCAAAGGATCATGCAATATGACAAAGTGTGTGTCAGCCTGAAATGTAATTGTGAAGTGAAGTGTGTGCGAAAATTATTCTCCTTGAAAATTTGATGTCGAATGTTACAAGAAATACGATATTATATGTATGAGCATAACAAAATATTTAGATAAAATATTATAACATTCTTACTAAGCTAATACAATTTGCTGTATGAAATTATGGATAGGTAGAAGATAATGCGCATGAATTAACATAACGAAATACTGAATAACTTATTAGCTTACTGCTGAAAAACATACAAATTAACGATCTGGCCATAATAATTAACAAACTGTTAACGTTTCTTTAAGCAAAAATATTATAACTAATAACTTATTAACATGAAAAATACGGTATAAGTATAACATTAAAGCAACAGCCACTACAGCTCTAAATAAGTTAAATATACTACAAGATATTAAACTACATAAGTATAACACTAAACAACAATAAATAACAATACAATAACTAACACTACGTCATCAATATTTATCCTCTGAATTTCTGCGTTTTCACTTTTCCATTGATAATAAAATGATAAGTTCACATTTTATCCATATCATCTTAATAATTTAATAGTTAATACCTGCTGAACTAATATCTAACTGAATACATTTTCACTGGATTGCGTATTCCAGACAGTTGATATAACCGAACTACGAGTATAATCGGAATACGAGTACAATACGACTATAATCTCTAGATCTCCGAGGGTAAAGCTGAACTGCGAGGCTTTTTACACCAGGTTACCACGCTCGTTTTGATCGATCTCAATTGCAGTGAAGAGCGCTTTGAAGTTGCCAGCACCGAATCCCTGAGAATTGTCACTTGATTATCTGACGTAAATTTCTCGAAAAATAGTACTAGAACAGCTTACAGTTTATTTCCGGCAATTACCTGATCACACTAATTGCTCGAAACAGAACCACGATGCTGCACTACCTGGTGGTTGCGTCTCTGTATGATCTCCAGGAAGAGGGTAGGCCTATCCTGCATGGGTTTAGTGAAGATCTGGAGCAGGTAGCCCGCATCGTCGTAGTCTATCAGGATGTTGAGACGCTCCAACTGAGGGGGAGGGGGGAGGTGAAAAGGGGAAGGAGATAATATCCACGAGATACAACTGAGGGGTGGGGAGGTTGAAAGAGGAAGGAGATGGTACTAGGTATTGGAATGAGAGGTTGTCTCAGCAACTTCTTAGATTGCTAAGGTTGCTCAGATTCTTTAGGTTGCATAGATTGTTGGTAGGCCTATCGGACATTTCATCCAGGTTTTCAAAATTGCAACCAAGAAATCTCCATTAAATTTCTTCAACTGAAAAAAAATGTTACCTTGAACTTAATCTGTTTAACTATACCAACCTTCTCACCAGTAAACATTTAACCCACACAATATGATGCCATTATTGTATTATCGATGGATAATGATATTACACAAAATATATTGTTTTAGTGGATGGTGTAATAGCGTGTAAGTGTGTAATTCGTTCACGGTGATGTTATAACCACTGGGCACTGTGTTTAGTGGTTTATCTAATGAGGGGTATAATAACTTAGTTGTACACTGTACATCGAACTGTTTGTTACGATCTAGGTAGTTATAAAAGGGAATAAAGTGAAAAGTATACTTAAATTTTAAAATTAGATAATATCCACGTTTGAACACAATACACGTTGAAAAACAATACACAATAGAGGTAAGGATCAGCTGCAACTCACTTCATCCATGTTTTCCTGGATGTTAACTTTGCTCTTCTGGAGATCCTTCCGGAGGTTGGTGTAATAGGACTTTGGGATAGTCAGGAACTGCTGACCACGAGCCTTGAGGTTGGACACAGACTTGATGATGTCAAAGGAACGGAGCGCGATGTGCTGCACCCCTGCTCCCCCGTTGTAGTCGACGTACTCCTGAAACATGCAGCGTGAGATATGTAGCAGAAAATAGTGGAATTTTATATAAGTAGTGCATTTCTTAATGCGTGGAACTTATTTATCGAGTTATTGCTGCACTCGCGTACAATAGAATGAAAATTATTGAAGGGTGGTCAGAACTCCCATAGACAAGGCAATGATCAGAACAAAAATTCACGCCAATGCAGTGTCGTGAATATTTCTCCAAAGATGCAGGCTATTGATTCTGAAGGATAGACATCCGAGTGCTATCTGAGCACCTAATTATCGCTTTATTACCGTATCCAATTCTGTGCAGTGATAATTTAGCGCGTATTATCGCTAATTAGCAAAATTCTCCTAATCACAACAGCCAGTCATCCTAAATTCAGCCTACTGCACCTCATAAGCTGATATTTGTACCACAATATTTATAGAACAATAGTCTCCCGGGTACTTTCCAAATATCATCTTCCTCAACTGGGAAAGGGTAAAAACCTCGCATCGAGCAGGGTTCGAACCTGCGCGGGCATTGCCCATCAGATTTCAAGTCTGACGCCTTAACCACTCGGCCATCGATGCCTGAATATAGCAAAATGAATGATATTTTGATGAACTGTTCTCAATAGAGCCAGAGAACAGATGGGATGCAATAGCAAACTAAACAATTTAAAGCTTTCGAGGATCGATTCGTCTGGATTGATTCGGGGTGAGTGTGTCAAATAGTTCTTTCAAACGGAAAAGTTTTTTCGTCAGATGGACAGTGGTTACAGTTCTACTAAATCCATAACTCCACAATCCATAATTCTTTCAATCTTTGTCGATTCAGAAGAGTACACAACCTAGCCAGGTGCCTTTTCTCCCCAATCACAATGAACATTGAACATTGCCGAGTAAGCTTGAATTCTGATCAACAGCTTTTAATTACGCCTCCTAAATTCAATGAATATTCTGAGTTTAAAAAACAAAACGTCTCGCATCGAGCAGGGTTCGAACCTGCGCGGGCATCAGATTTCGAGTCTGACGCCTTAACCACTCGGCCATCGATGCCTGAATATTGCTAAATGAGAAATATTTTGAAGCACAGTGGTTTGTATACTTGTATAGCCCGACAACATCCCATGATGCATGAAGTGTTTCCAATAGAGGGCTGTAGAGTGTAGAGGGGTGTGATAGCTAACTGAGTAATTTCAAGCTTGCAAGGATTTATTTGTCAGGATCCAATCGGTGGATGTGTCAAACAGCTCCTTCCAACTTTACAGCGGAAAAGTTCCAACGCCGGAGGGACACTGGTTGCAACTGCAAGGCTAAATCCTTGATCTGAACTTCATCTTTTCATATTTGGCTGCATTCAAAATAGCAAATACGCTTTTCCTCAAAACTTCTCTCTCTCTCTCTCTCTTCTCCCCCGTTCAATTTGATAGAGGCTGCTGCGAAAGTATACAAGTACACTCCGTCAATAGGATCGCCAGTTTTTAATTGGGTTTATTACGTCTTGCTTTTATTGATATTCTGCTTTTCTCAAAAACAAAATGTCTCGCATCGAGCAGGGTTCGAACCTGCGCGGGCATTGCCCATCAGATTTCAAGTCTGACGCCTTAACCACTCGGCCATCGATGCCTGTATATCGGAGAATGAAAGGAATTTTAAACCACATAGGTTCAGTTCACATAGCTAACAGCTCGTGAGAAAACGTATTTGTTTGCAGATTTGTTATAAACAAATCTGCAGATCTGCAGCTTCCAACAAAGGACTTTTCTTATGAGCTGATAGCTATGTGGTTGAACCTATGTGGTTTAAAATTCCTTTCATTCTCCGATTTACAGGCATCGATGGCCGAGTGGTTAAGGCGTCAGACTTGAAATCTGATGGGCAATGCCCGCGCAGGTTCGAACCCTGCTCGATGCGAGACATTTTGTTGTGGTTTGCAAATTGTTATGATGTACGCATTGGACTTCAGTCTTCATCTGCTGTTTGGCGACGTGTTAGGATGTCTCTGCGGTGTAAGTAGGAAGGTGGTTGTAGGGAGAGGAGTTGCTGACAGACCAATTAGGGTTGCAGCTCATTCCACGATCCCACTAAAATTATCAGAGTTTTCTCAATTGAAGTTTTATTACAGTACGAGGGTATATTTTTCAGAACTTTTGACTAAATTTCTACAAAAGATTCTGCAAAATTTTGAAATCTCAACTCTCAAGATTGGACTTAATAACATCAACACGCACGTAAGAGTTGCACATAAAACTACAAAATTTTGCATGACTTGAATTAGCAACTTCCAGTAACTTGTCTCAAGTTTAGAGCGTAAAAAGTTTGAAGCGTTAAGAGTTTAAAAATTTTAAAAATTAAAACATGAGTTTTTAACCTTATAGAAGTTTAACATCCCATGGTGCAAGCGGATGCGGTGGTGTACCTTATTATCATATTTCTATTTAATCAAAATTGCAAAAGTGAAATTTTACATGGCAATTGGATCAAAATATCCAATCACACAGAGCTCTATACTAGGCCAGTAGCCTAATAATTATGGAAGGTTTAACAGTTTTTCCAACTCATTAAATTCGAATATGGTACTATGGTCGTTTCAATGCATATATAATTCTGGCTATAAACCCAAACACACGACAAAGCCATAGTGACGTTGGGACCACCTACCTTAGGACATACCTAATCGACTTACCTAATCGACTTATAAACAAAACATACCTAATTACTTATCAATAATCATAACTTAAAAATCCAATATTCTCCCCGGTTAATACAAATTATTTCTACTTCATTAAAAAGTTGTTTCATATTACCTAGTACCTACCTTATTGGCCTTTATTCGATAGGGCTTTTCTTAACCGGCCCTTTTTTAACCGGGACAAAAATCGAATTATTTTTGAACCATTTTAACCGGCCCCTTGGGCCTTGAACAAAATATTTTCAAGCATTTGCCACACCAAGAAATTTTTGCCCATGAAAAGCCGCGAAAACCAGCTTATACTAAGTAAATTACATAAAAAACATCAAATTCTGGTGTGATGTCATGATTTAGGTCATTATCTGTGTTATACAATTACGGTCAAATGAATTTCACAATACTTAGATAAGGGCCAAAAAAGTAATTTCTCTGCCTCGCGGTGCCTGATGTAACCATAGCATCATGATAAAACACGCAGTCCTAGTAAGAGTATAAGGAGGTGCACACACGTGGATTATAAGCCATGGACTATAAGAGTATAAGCCATGGCTTACAAGCTACGTGTGTGCTGTCGATCACTTACCCATGCAAGATTATCCATACGTGTGTCTTTGGTGAAAGTATCGACTACACTCTATAAAAGTGTGGAGATTAGTCCATGAAAAATAGCCCCTCTTAAATTTGGTATTACAATCCACATGGCCTGTAAGCCACGTGTGTCTTGTAGACTATAGTCGACACTGTACATAACTCCGAGAAAAGTTGTATACATTAACGCTAGCCAATCAGAACGCTGTATCACGCGTGTCATTAACCGATCAAAAGCAAGAAAAGTGATAGGGGTTTTGTTTCCGATACTTCCTGTGTTGTGTTATGATCAGAGCATCCGAGGGTATCATGTCAAATTTCGTCAATCGATTTCTATTCGGGGACTCAGAAGAAACTGCTTTCGATATTTTGTGACGATAACGTGTGTTGACAATAGTCTACAAGACACACGTAGGATTCGTGGCTTATACTCCACGTCGTGTGTCTTCACCCCAAAACTTGGCGTAGACTAAAGTCGACATGGCTTATAATCCACGTGTGTGCAGCCCCTAATATATATTGCTGCGATGCTGCGCGCGACCACCGTCCACCGGGAACACGTGCCATTTCTTTCAAAATTCTTGCGCGCGCGTTCGTACCAATTTGTTGGGCTAACTTCGTTGTAGATTTCGCGCCGTTTTGTTGTTATGTTTCGCATCAGATTCAGATTGTCTCACCGTTTATTGACGCGCTGTATTTTCTTGAAAGTTTATACAAAACGAAGCTTCACTAATCTTCAAATCACTTATGTAGTTTGCCACATCATGCTCTAGGCAAGCTTAAATTCTTGTCTGAGTGTTCATCAAGAAATTGAAATTTCGTGAAGGGGATTTGTGAAGTTTAAGCATACCTAGATGTTAGATCATTTACTATCATGACACTGATTTAATGATGGTGATTATCTTCGTATAATCAGAACTTAATTTCAGTCGTTCACTAATTTGATATCACTTTTCATCGTATCTTTAAATTTCATGCTTTCTTTTTCCGTTCAATGCAGTCGCTCGTTCTGACAATCTTCGGTCGGGACCAATGGAGATGTCGGGACCAATGGAGATGTTGATGGCATGGCTATGGGGAATGAATCACATGGAGATGGCGGTATTGAGGTTATCGATCATGGCTACGGATCAGTGGCTTCGAATTACATCCACAGAGTGAAAGTCGCAGGTGATTCTGAAGAGATAAGTGAGCACGATGGTGAGTCGTGTGATTGTTGTTCAGTTGTGAACAAACCATTGAATCAGACTTATGATTCAAATTTTAACTCTTCAGAAACGATTGATTATAATTCTATCGCCTGTGACAATGATAATCATATTGATTATAGTGTAGATGTTAATTCTGTGAATTTGAAATTAGGTAAACCATTCCTCAATGTTAAACTGTTAAAGTCAATGGTAAACCATTGAAAATGGAACTGGATACGGGTTCCACGCTATCTTGTATAATTGTATTGTATTGTATTGTATTGTAGGTTCCCCAAACTCGGAAGTAAGGGGGACAGTACCCTTAAGGGCACTGCCAGCACTGGGGCCACGGGACACCACTTATAGCGACGGCAAGTTGCCACTGGTACCCACTGGGTGCTCTGGCTTTATTGGGAACAGCATTTCAGTGACATTGGCTTGGTGAACTTCACTGAGCAATGGGGGTCCGGGTGTTAGGCCAGACAAGCCGCCTTTACTGCTGCACACTACAGTTTGAGTCAACTATATCTCTGTCCAAAGCACAGAAAAATAGATTTACTCTCTCTGTCCACATTGCCATGGGTCAGTCAAAAAGTCATAAAGGTAAGTGAAGTTTTGATGGCATGAGCTGGGTTGCCTTCGGTATCAGGTAATTAAAAACAGTGGTACGGGTTTCATGTTAAGTGGTAGATTATCAAAATGTCAGGACCCTCCTGCTCTCCTTCCATTATTGTCTTGATTAAACTTGATTATCGTCGTCTTTTGTTGTTAGTTACTTTGTATGATTTGGTTGAAAAGGATTATCCCGGGTATTGGGTTAACCGGTCCTTTTTCCCTTTCGGGAAGAAGGGCCGGGTGAACTGTCTCTATACACGGTTAACGTTCGAGACAGTTCCTGATCTCTAGGGGTTTATGGATCAGTTTGCATTTTAAGAGAAAGTACACAACGGCTGAAAGCTTTAAGAGACTGGAACCTCACTGGTAGATCTGGAGGATTTTTTTAGTTCTCATCCGGCTGAAAGCACAAAAGAACTATTGACTTTAAGAGAAAAGACTAATGGCTGATACAGCGCTAGTCTGTTAGGTTGCACATTGTTCTTATACTCCAAGAGCATAAGTTGGCAGCCTACTTGTTGCTTCTTGGTCTTAACGCACCATCGCTGTAGTATTAGCAAGCTAATCTACAGACTACGGCCTCGGGAGCAGCAACGAAGCTCCGTTCCAGGGAATCTCACCGATGTTCTATTTAACGGTATGGTGCCCGAATCATCAGAACCTGGATCTTGTATAAGCAAAACTGATTTTGAAAATTTGAAATTGGCCAATTGTAAGTTAGAAAACTGTACTGAACAGTTGTGTGTGGCTAATGGCCAATTTGTTAATTCCTCATGCAGAGCCATTGTAGTTGTTGAATTCAAGGGTAATAAATACAGGTTGCCGTTATGTGTGGTTGATGCTAGGTTTCCCACCCTCTTGGGAAGGGACTGGATCCGCGTTATGATGGGGGATGACTGGTTAACCAAGATGGTTAATTTGACTGTGAACCACGTCAAATCCAGGAAAGAGTTCGTTGAGTCCATCAAACACAGCAGTGTGTTCGATCCAGGTGTTGGGAAGTCAAAGGGTTTGAGGCATCGCTAGACCTCAAACCAGATGCGAGGCCGAAGTTCTGTAAGGCCAGACAGATCCCCGTTTGCTATTAAAGATTCTGTCGGTGAAGCTATCGATAAGTTGGTCGATTCAGGTTTATGGAGGCCAATTAGCTTCTCAGAGTACGCATCACCCATAGTGCCAGTTAAGAAAGACGATGGAAGCATCCGGCTCTGTGGCGACTATAAGACAACCGTTAGGTAACCCCAACATTGATACCAAAGTCTACCCTTTACCCTCCATGGAAGATTGTTTAGCTGAATTGGTCGGAGGAGAGTTATTTACCAAGCTAGACATCAAGCAAGCGTACAACAACTGGCGACTACGAGAGTCTGACCAGCTGTTAGTAGCAGTTAATACGCACAAGGGATTGTTTGCACCAGTCAGGTTACCCTATGGAGTGAGCTCAGCCGGAGCCATATTCCAGAGGAAGATAGACCAAGTTTTACAGGGTATACCAGGTGTGACTTGTAGAGTGGATGATATTTGCATTACTGGGCCAAACGATGAAGTTCACATGAAGAGAGTTGAAGAGGTTGTGGACAGGCTGGCCAAGGCAGGATTCCGATGCAGAGTTGATAAGTGCAAGTTCATGCAGCCATCCATCACCTACTTGGGACACAACGTGAGTGGACTGGGAGTCAAGCCCTTGAAGTGTAAGGTTGATACAATCCTGCAAGCTAAATACCCTGAGAATGCCTCAGAGTTAGTGTCGTTCCTGGGAGCTGCACAATATTACTCTCGCTACATCCCGGACATGTCAACAGTTATAGAGCCTTTGAACAAGCTGAGATCAGAGAAGAATTCTTGGAAGTTCGGTGTGGAAGAGGAGAGAGCCTTTGACGAACTAAAGAAGAGACTGGCATCGAACAGAGTGTTGACATTTTACAACCCAGCCTTACCTGTCAAGTTGGATGCTGACGCCAGTAAACACGGATTGGGAGCAGTGTTGAGCCATGTATATCCTGATGGTACAGAGAAGCCAATCGAATTCATATCAAGGACCCTGAGTAAGAGTGAACGCAATTATTCTCAGATTGAGAAAGAAGCATTGTCGATTGTGTGGTCTATTAAACGGTTCCATCGTTACCTGTTTGCTAGGAAGTTCACCTTGGTGACAGACCACAAACCCTTGGAGTTCATCTTCCATCCACGCAAGGGAATACCAGAGATGGGCGTCAGTCGCATCGTGAGATGGGCGTTGTTCCTCAGCTCATACCAGTACGACATCATGTTCCGACCCACTGGTAAACATGCCAATGCTGACATGTGTTCCAGATTCCCGCTAGAGAGCCAGGAGAGTGAAGAATTCGACTCAGGAGGGGCAACAGCTCACAGTGTTTACAGTTTCGTTAGTGATTCCGAGGAATCGGATTCCATCTTCACAGTGCACTATCTGGGAGATGATGTACCTCTTTTGAATTCAGAGGACATAGCAGGACACACACGGAAAGACCCAGTGCTACGTAAGGTTTTGCACTTCATTAAAGAAGGCTGGAGCGAAAAGGAAGACGGAAAAGAAGACGATTTGAAACCGTACACGATGAGAAGAACTGAATTGTCAGAGGATTCAGGTTGTGTCCTATGGGGATCAAGAGTAGTGATTCCTGAGACGTTGCGTGGTAACATACTTGAGCTATTGCACAGCACGCACATGGGAATAGTGTCTATGAAGGCGTTAGCCAGGAGCTTTGTTTGGTGGCCCGGCTTGGATGCTTCCATTGAACACACATCCCGTGCATGCAGTGTATGCCAGTTGAACCAGCGCAAACCTCCGAAGTCTGTGCCCCATCCATGGGTTACTCCCAACGGTCCGTGGGAGAGAATCCATCTGGATTTTTGTGGTCCGATCTTTGGCCACATGTGGATGGTGGTGATTGATGCGTTCTCAAAGTGGATAGAGATTGTGCGGATGTCGAATATTCAGGCTGCAACAGTGATTCAAGAATTGAGAACCTTGTTTGGGAGATACGGAATACCAGTCTGCATGGTATCTGACAACGGACCACAGTTAACGAGTTTGGAGATGGCGAGTTTCACCAAGAAGAATGGAATAAACCACATATTCATTCCCAGTTACCACCCTGCGAGTAATGGAGCTGCTGAAGGCCTTGTAGGGAATTTTAAGAGAGCAATCAAGAAGATGCAGATGAGTAAACAGGACTTGATGGGTAATGTTGCTCGTTGGCTATTGATGTACCGAAACACAGTCCACCCTGCTACTGGGAAAGAGCCAGCAGTGGCAATGCTTGGAAGACGAACTCGCAGTGCATTCAGCATTCTACACCCGCTGAATCAGCCGAAACAGACAGCTAAACTACACAGTCAAGAGCAGAAAGTGATCAACAAGGTGGACAAGCAGGCAGTTCGGTGAAGGAGAGAATCATGTATTGGGATGAGCACCATAAGACTTGGTGCGTCATAATGGATTGGAAGGCTCAAAGATGTTCGTGATTGAGGGAGAATGGTAAGACACGCAAACACCTTGACCAGGTTGTCAAGAGTGTTCAACCGGATCAGGATACCTTGCCCAGGAGAGAGCAGTCTTCTGCTAGGGAACCTACTTACCAAACCACCACACAGCACGGTAATCTTGAGCATGAGCACATGGCACCCCGATTTAATGAACCCCAACGTGATAACCCAAATCATTCTAACACTCAAATTCCAGCTAAACCTGTGATTGAAACTACCCGGGATTTGCCTACCCGAACTAGCACTAGAATTATGCAACCAGTTGATCGGCTGGAATATTCTAAATTAGGTGGGTAAACGGTTTAATCTTGTTTCCCTGATCTGAAGTATCTATAAGGGAAATTTAAGTCAAGAAACATTTTAATTGTGTGTTTTTAAAAGATTTATAACAGATTTATAACTCACGTTGTACGTGAGATCCAGGAATTTATTATTTCTGAATTGTGACATTTGCGCGTTTTGGCAATTTCTTGTATATTCGGAAGGCGCACAGATAATATTGTAATGAAATTTACCATTAATTGTGGTTTATAACTTATTTTAACGCCGCGCACGCGAGTGGTAATTAAAAATTTTGGTATTTGTTATGATTTTCGAGGGCAGACCGCAATTTCTTGTATAATACTTTGCTCAATGAGTAAACTCAAGCTTTTTTTACAAGGGGGAGATGCTTTGTATTCATATTATTGATTTTATTTGATAATATTTAACCTGAATATTTATGATTTTTCATGTTACTAACCAGTATATTTTCCTAGTGTTAGCGGTCCCTGCCTGGTGTATTTTGAGATTGGATTAACCTAGTGTGCATTTTTATTCCTCTTTATCAACCCGTTGTTTTACGCTGTACTCAATCCAAGCTGAGCAATAAAGCACTTTCCAGAAATTACAGCAGTTTTATTGTAAATTTTGACCTGCTATACACAAATCCTATTTCTCGACTTCCTAACCACGATCTCTGCCAACCCTCCTCATTGCCTTTTATGAGACAAATAGGCCAGTGGGGAGGGAAAAAATCTCGCATCGAGCAGGGTTCGAACCTGCGCGGGCATTGCCCATCAGATTTCAAGTCTGACGCCTTAACCACTCGGCCATCGATGCCTGTTAAGGTATAAATTGGAATTTAGAAAAATTAATTTGAAGCACAGACCACACATAGTTTGTAGGGACTGACAACATCCCATGATGAAGTGTTCTCAACATAGCAACAGAAAGGTGATAGGTGGTGGTTTGCCTTACTTAGTATTATACGCTTCTATTAAAGCCAATTGATGGTATTCAACTCAACTGCCAACAGAGGGAAACCCGAAACAGGGACACCGTATCAGCAAATTCATGGAGATAACGACAGGGATGAAAAAGTCGACTGATGGAGATTGATGGTCCGACACTTGGAAAAGGTCAATGACCAGGTCGGCAGGTTTATTTAGCTGCAAGAGATAACGGTGAAATACTTCATGGTGTATTTATCATGCTAAATCAATATCATGCAACTTTAGTTTCTAATGGTTTATATCAATCATGCTTGGAATTACAACCCATGAATCTGTTCATGCCATGTCGCTCAATTTAACTCGCTTGGACTATGCGTATAACAGTCGCAGTTGTTTTTGTTTTACAAAATGAATTGTAAGGGTTAGCAGACGTCAACATCTTGAGAAGATTGGGTCGACAAAAATTAGTGTAATACTACCTTTAAGGTACATGTCCACAAACCATCAGGCAGATTCACAAAGCAACGTTCCATTTGTGATTTGCGCGCGTATATGTGAGCAAGACACAAGTGTTCTGTTTTATTGATGACTTTTTTGCAGGCGACCGGACTCCGGATGCAAAAAAATCAGGAATCTCGATTGTCGTACGTGTATGCTGTTCAACTGTATGCTGCTCAACTGAATTGTGTGATTTACAACATAATATAGCAAGTAAATATTGCAATATTCTCAATTTTTGAAAATTGAGCTTCCTCATCTTTCTATTCCGTAGATTTAAAGCTCACCGCCTAGTCGAAAAGTTCTATTTCTTCTCGCATTGATGGAGCCTGCGTTAGAAATATATTCCTTTTTGAGTTTATGTCAACACGTTAATTATTGCTTCTATAGAAATATAGGGCACCCTTGCTAAAAGGCAATCTTTCAGCAATTACTTAAAGATTAGAAATTTCAGCGAGGATTAGAAATTTCAAACCCTGTGTAGTTTATTGGCCTATTTTTAAAGAAATAGCAAAAGTCTCTTTTTACCTCCAGTACTGAATAACTTGAGCACTGGACACAGCTACTGGAAATTTCTTAGTAACTGCTACTGGGAAATGAATATTCAGAATAACAATAACCGCCCTGAGGTTATTAAAGTATTAAGCATCCTCCAAAATAACTGCTGTCTGATAGTTACCAAATCTACGGTTTCTGAAATATTTTATTATTATTCTTAATTCATAGAACTGCTAACGTCGATACTAAAAGCAGGAACCACCTGAAACCACAAAACTCACCCCGACCCACCCCGACCCACCCGATTTAGCCTCGAACCAACCCGAATCAACCTGAAACCACCCGAACCCATCTGAAACCACCCAAACCCACCCCGAACCCACCTGAAACTTTTTCAATGATTTATAATCAAAATATGAAAATTGCCCAAACCGTTCCCGAAACGAGCAAGAACTTTATACAATTTATGTGGAACCACCCGATACGGCCCGAAATTCCGTGTTTGGCTAGGTTAGGGTTAAGGTTGGGCCCCAACCCTGACCCTAACCCAGTTAGGTTAGGGTCATGGTGAGGGTTATGGTTAAGGTTCGGCTGGGTTAGGGTGGGTTTGGCTGGGTTAGGGTGGATTGGGCTGGGTTAGGGTAGGTTCGGGTGGAACCATCCGAAACCGCCTGAACCCACCCGAAATAAGTGTAACAAGGCAAACCCACAAAAGAGTTTTGGGTGGGTTTGGGTGGTTTCAGATGGGTTCAGGTTCTTTCTGGTGGTTTCCAGTGTGTTAAGGTGGTTTCGAGGCTTATTAATCGGATGGGTTCGGATGGGTTTGGTGGATTCGGGCGGTTCCTGCTCTTAGTATTGAAACGAACTGCTTATACTTTGTCACTCCTTCTCATTGAGGACGATGATATTTGGCTACTTTCTAGCAGCTTTCATTCTGGGTATCGCACAAGGTAAGATATTTTGACCAATGATTTTGCATCAATTCCCGTCTCCTCGCTATATCATGGCAGATCCTTAAACCCAACATCATAGGTAACATAGTTAATTTCTTTTTCAGGACAACTCAGGATATCCACATCAGACAAGGACATATGGTACAATGTAATAAACTTTGAACGGCAGGGGTTGAACGATAAAATTGGGGGGCTAACTGCCCTTAGAGGAAACTGGAGGATTTACAAGCACTGGAATTACAGTGGCCAAAGTGTGGTCCTTTGTCAAGGTGTGTCCTATGGAGCCAAAATCTTGGGCGAGGCGGGTATTTACAAGGAAATATCATCTGTGAAAAGAGACGACAACGCCTGCACTCTGGAATTGTGGGAGCATGAAAACAAGAGAGGACAGAAAGAAACCTTGAAATTTGCATCGAAGCACATCGCGCTCAGTGACAAGGTATCGACTATAAAAGCGAACGGAGGTGCGTGGATGCTGTACGAACATAACAACTTCGGGGGAAATAGGATAGCAATATGTGCTGGACAGGAAATTTCTCACAAAGAATTGGCGGCTCTCGGGTTTGTAGACACAATGACATCTGCTAAGCCAATAGCATCGTGCTAACAAGACTTGGGGAAAGAGACAGAAGCACCGACTCCATGGTACTGGACGGATCAAAATGAACCACTGTTAATAATTGTTAGCTAAATTGCATTTAAAATCCACCCGTTGTTTGTTTTGTATCTTAATAAACTCCAAAAAATAAGCAGCTTCACTGTTCACTCAGTCAATTATCGTGATCATTCAGAGTGTTAGATTTTTGGGCACGGCACACAAAATCTCGCATCGAGCAGGGTTCGAACCTGCGCGGGCATTGCCCATCAGATTTCAAGTCTGACGCCTTAACCACTCGGCCATCGATGCCTGAATATAGCAAAATGAAAGATATTTTGAAGCACATTGGATCGGTTTAAGCCTGACACAATTCCATGATGTGCAGCTCTCAATAGAGCCAGAGAACAGACGGTATAAACAATTTTAAGCCTTCAAGGGTTAATTCGTCTGGATTCATTCAGTGTCAAATAGTTCTTTCCAACGGAGAAGTTCCATCGTTGGAGAGACACTCTAACTACAAGACTGAATCCGTGGTCTGAACCTCATACTTTCACGTTTCATACCTGGCCTTCCGCTTTTCTTCAAGGCTTTCTCTATCCCCCCTCGTAATAATTAGTAATTACACTGCAGTAGGTACACTCTGAACATCACTCATCAGTTTTTGAAATACACCTCTTATAACCTTCATTACTTTATTACTTTATTAGATGTTCAACAAAAATATCTCGCATCGAGCAGGGTTCGAACCTGCGCGGGCATTGCCCATCAGATTTCAAGTCTGACGCCTTAACCACTCGGCCATCGATGCCTGTTGCATGTTGATTGGAAAATAAAATATATTATGATGCACTGCGGTTTGTATAGCCCGACACAATCCCATGCTGAAAAGGTGAAGGATTCCGAAGGTGAGAGCTAACTAAGCAGACGTCGTGGAATTCAGGCTTACGCTTACATAGCTCATACACGTTAAATTACATATTATTAACGGGTTGTGTTCAAAATATATGGAACGGGTGATGTCAAAAAATATGGAAAATTTTTGAACTTCCGATATAATTTGAAACTATAAGTGTTTCAAACCTATAGTATAGTTGATTTTGAATGGAATGGACACAATAATCCATGGCAGTCAGCACTACGAGACATTGCAGTTTCCTCATAACACAATATGATTTTAGTAGGACTATCCCCATTGGCTAGACTCAGCAAAGGACCTCGGTAATCAATCCTCAGAGGCAAGGCATTGAAATGAAGGGCTGCTAACTTGGTGCATCCTATTGGCCCCAGCAACTCAGTGGAACCCTCTGGAGGGTTGCCACTGTTTCCTGTGTGGTAGCACTGCACCAGTCGCTGGATATTGCACCAATTGTTTCAGATGTGGAGGGTCTAAGTAGTTCTGAAAAGGTGTACCTGGATTTGACTCTTCCTTTTGCCAGGGGCTGGTTCATTGATAGGCATCTTGATGGTTTCGTCGTAGTTCGACACCACAATAGACCTCAGACTGCTGTACTCCGTATGAATCTGAAAGAAATCTGTGTGTGAAATAACTTCCCTTGCGAAGAAGCCCGCGAAAAATCTTTCTAAGAATCAGGGCGTTAAGATCAATTAATGAAAGAAACTCTCAAACAATTTATTATATTTAATGAGGTTCCTTCTGCATTCACAGCACCTGTTTATCGTCGACACACCAGAAGCGGTGGAACTGCAACATTTGCTCGTACCACTTGGCGGTGTTCTCCATCTCAAGGTCCGGCTGATTACCCACTATGTGGTCAATGAAGTGAAGGTCGATTTCAGGCCTGCGGGTAGAAACAAATTACCCACTATATGGTCATGTCATGTTACGTCATGTGGTGTCTAGGGTTTGTGATGTCAAGGGTATGTGGATTGTGGTGTCTTGGGTATGTGGTGTCGAGAGATTGTGGTGTCAAGGGTTTTTGTTGTCAAGAGTTTGTGTTTTCAAGGGATTGTTATTTGTGGTGTCAAGAGTTTGTGATGTCAAGGGTTCGTGATGTCAAGGATCTGTGATGTCAAGGGTTTGTGATGTCAAGGGATTGTTATTTGTGGTGTCAAGAGTTTGTGATGTCAAGGGTTGGTGATGTCAAGGGTATGTGGTGTCAAGGGATTGTGATGTCAAGGATTTGTCATGTCAAGGGTTTGTGATGTAAAGGGTTTGTGATGTCAAGGGTCCGTGATGTCAACGGTATGTGGTATCCAGGGTTAGTGATGTCAAGGATCTGTGATGTCAAGGGTTTGTGATGTCAAGGGATTGTTATTTGTGGTGTCAAGAGTTTGTGATGTCAAAGGTTCGTGATGTCAAGGATCTGAGATGTCAACGGCAGCCCCCAGAAGCCAGACGTTAAATTGCTGCCTCAATAGGATTTTTACCCTTATTTCACTCTTCGTGATGTCAAGGTTTTGTGATGTCAAGGGTTTGTGATATCAAGGGATCGTGATGTCAAGGGTTCATATATGTTGAAAATCACCATCCTTATCTTCCCTAAATTGGAAGTTTTTCTTGGGTTTTTCATCTTTGGTAAGTTTCAATTTTTGAAAATTTTTGCTGGTAGAAAAATTTTTATCCTCGCTCTGGGCCTTATCCTCCCTATGGGAAATGGATCTCAACTTTTGTGAAGGGGTGGTCAAGGCTTTGCGATGTCAAGGGTATACGAGACATTAACTTACAGTAAGCTCTGGATGGGGTCGACTGTATCGATCAGTTTGAAGCCAGGCAAGAAGTTCTCTCCCTTCCAGCCTCCTCGCTCAATGAACGTGTGGGTAGTGTCACCGTACTGAAAACCAAATATTCAGTAATTAAAAATGGTTATGAAAGAGCACCATTAAGCGACCAGATATTTGAATAAGCGACACACTTGATCCATCAGTTAGTGACACCTTACTTGTCAGTCTTGAGTCTATATTATAAATTTTTAATTGATTATGACATTTAACACAATATGCTACTTACTGTTCTGACAGTAGCTAGAGTGATGGTTCCGTTCTCGTCGCTCTCTGTCCAGGGCTCCCTGACCCCCACCGCCCCTTTCTCCACGGCCCTCTTGTAGATAGCCCTGCAGTCCTCTACGGAGAAGGCTATGTCCTTCACTGCATCCCCGTGCTTTACCAGGTGTGGACCGTGCTCTGCAGTGAAGTGCTGTCAGGGGATGGCAAGGGGGATGGGACGTGTTCCTTACCACTTACTTTATATAAGCAAATAAAAGATAAATTGAGACTCTATCAACTAGAGTGGTTAATAGAATCTCAAATCATGCAGTGGATTGGGTTGCCATAAAAACATTATATAATTACCTCATTCATACGAAAATTAAACTTTCTTCATCGATTTCTGGTCAAGCAGAATTTTAAATCAGAACTTGGTAGCTAGAAAGACTGGAGTTATACAGTTATTACAGTTAATTTAGAAATGGAAATTTTTATGATATTTTGGCTGGTATTGATCAAAAAATGCATATGTACAGTGAGAATTCGAGCAAATTCTACTTTGATATAAATCATGTGCACGATTAGTACAAATCGCTCGCATGCTTGCTATTTTTACATTTTCCTTGGCATATAATCTTTTTGTAAGACTGAAATATCATTCACAAATCAAAGATGGTAAGAATTTAGGGATAAAGACAATACTATAGCATGTTTATTTTATACACTCAATTGTCGATTTTGATCAAATATTTTCGAATCACCCTAAATGGCGCATACTAAAAGACAGAATTACTGACATTTGAAGGAAAATGTACGGAGAATCCGGAACATTCACTCCAGCACACTCTGGCCTATAGAAGAAATTTTAATGACCTACATGTTGCTATGGAAGGTAAGAAGAATGAAATCACGGGAGGAGAGGAAGGAAAAACGAGTCCAAAAGAATAGAGCGTTATAGAAAGTAAAACTTCAATCTGATCAATACTCTTTGAAACTTTCTTACATTACATTCAAGAGCATTTTCTCATTTCAAAGCGCAGGTATGGCCTATGGGAGCTTTAAATACTCAGAAATATAGAAGACATTTTATAATTCATCATATATATATGCACATGCTTCATCATATGGTCCATGTTATTATTCCTTACTACTTCAAATCATAGCATCTAAATAAGGTCCCTTTCATTGGGAAATCACGACCCCTTCATCCCTTCCTCTCCTTCTATACTGTGGTGCTCTCACGAATGTCTTCTACATGCTTTTTTGAAAATAAGGAGTAGAAATGCTAGTTCACAGTGAAAAACTGACCCAACATGCTGGCAAGTGGTTCATAGCCACCATTGGTCGGAGTAGATGCCCCATTCCTACTTGCCAAACGGCTAGATCTCCTTTGAGGAACCAATCCTGACACCAGTATATTCAGATAGATCTTATGTGATTTAACTACGGTAACTTAAAAAGTTTAAATCAATGACCGATCATAGAGAATTCATTTATCATGTTTAGTTTAGTTTTGTGCTGAACCTGAACACTTCTCACAAGGCAAAAAGTGATGACAACTGTAAGCCATAGATTTTGTGACAATTGTGGCATGTTTCAAACTTCCAGACTTTAGCATGGACAGAATGCTTCCATCATTATTCAATCTTTTTAGAATTTTTAGAATTTTAAGAATGTTACGTCGACAAGCAGCTAGAACATACTAACCTAACACTAAATACCTACCTGTACAACACAACATTGAAGATATGTATCACGCAAATCATCAATTATAAAATGATTTGATTGATGGAATGGAAGAATAAAAGCTTACCATCGTTTCCTGGTAACAGAGCTGATTTGAATATGAACACGATCTGAAAATTATAATTCATCATGTTACAGTGTACATGTCATGAAGTTTAAAGCAGTCAATGTTATGGCGAAGTGAATTATTACATATTCAATTGCTACAAATGAGTTTGATTTTGTGGTACCTACATCATCAATTTATACTTCTATGGTAATTTCCTTTCTTTTCATGCAATCACAACTTACATCTTTTTGCTTCACTATCCATGATACCACATTTCTGGAACCTGTTTCAAGTCCGGAGTAAGCAAACTTCGTGAATCCCATCCGAGTGGTATAATAATCAGCTGCCTGAAATATGCAAGTGTAGTTCTTGTTTTTATTGTTCTTTTGACCAGTCCAATTGATGGTATACTTAGTAATGATCATGAAACTTTTTCACATAGGTATACACTTGCACCTAAAATTTTTGAATGCTCAAAATTATGACCTTGATTTTAAATAGAACTATATCCATCACTGGACCCATGAAATGAAATCATTTTTCAACCTGTTTTGCATTCCCCACATAGAATGTCAGGTGATCAAATGATAGGAACTTGCCAACTGTTGGCTTTTCTCCCTTGCTAGCAAAATATGTCTGAAAAAATATGATGTTTCTTATAATAATAATGATAATAATAATAATAATTTTACTTTTTAAATTGATGAATAACATGATACCTAACAAAGCAATGAAAAAATCTCTGTCAATCTTTGTTCAACAATAAATTCTTATATCTTTTAACCATGGTGACTATATTGTATTTCAAAACAATCAAATGCAGGCATGGATCCAAGGGGGCGTGCTGGGGGCGTGCGCACGCCCCCAAACGAAAATTTGGGGGCTTGCTCTGGGCGTGCAATTCAAAAAAATTTGAAATAAAAATCAGCACTAGAATTGAAAATGAAGTCCGATAATGGACTAGAAAAGTTATGAAAATTAATAATATAATTAGAAAACAAGTTTATTCCATGAAAGCATGAACAGTCTTATTTGTCAAGTGTGGATAGCATCAATTATCAATAGCATTCCTCATAGGTATATAGGTGGCAAAATTGTGTACGACAACAATGATGTAGATGCTGACATGAAAACAGTGCAAAAATTCTATTGAGGTAACATTTCTTGACGTTCCACACCTCTGGCTTCTGGGGGCTGCCGCCCCCAGACCCCTGCTGTTCTTTCTTTTGAATTTAATATGTTAAGTGAAATTATGTACGACAAAAATGATGGAGCTGTTGAGATGAAAACAATGCAAAACCCTATTGCAAGGTGACAAATTCTTGACTCTCCACTAATTGTTTTATGGGGGCTGCCGCCCCCAGACCCCTGCTGTTCTTTCTTTTGATTTTTATTATTTCAGTGAAATTATGTAATACAAAAATGATGGAGCTGTTGAGATGAAAAACAATGCAAAAACCCTATTGAGGTATAAATTTTGACACCACTTCATTATGGGGGCTGCCCCAGACCCTGCTGTTCTTTCTTTTGATTTTAATTATTTCAGTGAACATGTATGACAAAAAACGATGGAGCTTGAGATGAAAACAGTGTAAAATCTTAGTTGAGTGACATTTTTTTTTTTTTATCAGCCTTCATTGGGGCTGCTGCCCCAGACCCTGCAAGGGCTAATACACACTTGAATTATCTTTACATTTAAAAAACGTCCTTTTTGCAAATGAGGTGCTATGAGGCGCCGAGTGGGCTTAAATTTGCATGCCCTCAAAAATTCTTGGGCTGGATCCCATGCCTGGATCAAATGGCATATACCTTGGATATGATTGCATGGAAAATAATGGGAACTTTTCTGAAAATGCACAAAGTTCATTATCACACCATAAATATGTCGCCAAAAGACAATGAAAATAATTCAATTCAATTCAACTCATTGACAATAACCATAAATCATAAAGTTTTAAGCAAATGATTTAAAGTCAATTTATAACTGAGGCAACCTACACAAGATATGCAAGGTAATGTACAGTTTTGGAACATGCTGAAATATAATAGCAACTCACCATTTTTCTGAGTTATAGCTTGCTATGGGAAATTTTTAGTATTAGTGAGGGGCATGTATAGTACATTGTTTGATTTAATGGAATTGGTCAACTGATCAACTCCATTTGCATGACTGATGTGTTTTACTTGTCCCAAATGACTGGAATCATGTTTAAATAAGCAATAATATAGTTAGACTAGCAGGCCCGTTGGGCCTGCCAAGTGCCAATGCACAGCTCACTCGGCGCTGCTTTGCAGCACCTCGTTCGCAATTTTCAACCAATGCAATTCAAACTTATGAAAAAATTTCACTGCATCGAAAAATTCAAACCAGAAGCAAAGTTATGCACTCCAGTAGAGTAGCGTAACAAAACCAACAAAGCAAGAAATGAAATTCACACACTTCATATGTTACCATAGCAATGCAAGCACTTTCTGCACTCTGCATGTGCATGCCGACATAAACCCATACACACATCGACACAGTGCCCATACACACAGTTTTTCCATTCTAATCTATGATGCCGACACAGAGTCCCACACACACGTTGACACGAATCCCATACACACATCGGCACAGTGCCCATATACACGATTTTACCATTGTAACCTATGATAACAACACAGAGTCCCACACACACACATGCCAATGCAAATCCCATACACTCACTTTACTTTATATTAAAGATCCTACTTAGTTCCTTCTGCTCTCTGCATTGCATTACCTAATGGGATTATGTTGGCATTCAAGTACAGACTTGGAGAAAAGTCTTGCAGAACAATGTCTTGAAGAAAGATTTCTTTATGATTTGAACAATATCATAGTTGTTTCATTACTAGTTGTTTCATTACCAGTTGTTTCATTTGATCAGTCGATCAAATGAAGTTGATTGATCTAACAAAATTTCCATTTGATAAACCTATGTAGTACTATGTTATGCACCTTTGGGTTAGGGAAGTCCACTATCAGTTAAGGGAAGTGTACTATCAGTCAACTATCTCTTACTGGAGTTCCACTAACTTGATAGCAGAATACCAAAAAGTGTCAGGTTGCTTGATACTCCTGTAAACCTATGGCACATCTTATCTAAAAACCTGTCACTAACCTTCCCAAAATTTATCAAACCCATGGCAATCCTGCTCCTAAGACTTTAACATGACCTGTTTCAAACCTGTCACAAGCCTATCTGACATTTATATATTCAAACCAATTTAACTGCAGTATATCCATTATCCCTATATAAAGTACCCCTTTGTCAAGGTACCCGTTATTTGCTACAATTACCTCATGCCTCACATTTATGTGCAGCTATATTGTAAATTAATTTGATAAAAAATAACGCAACAAACTGGACAATAATAGCAATATCAAATAGATTATCTGAATGTACCGTAGATACTAAAAGCAGAACTAGAGAAACCACCCTGAAACAAGCCGAAACAAGCGGAACGACCCTGAAACCACCCCGAGCCAACCCAAAACCTTCCGAAACAAGCCGAAACAAGGCGAAACGAGCCGAAACAACCCGAAACAGCCCGAAACAAATACCCGAAACAAAGCGAAACAGCGAGGAGCCAACCCGGAAACAAGCAGTTTTGCATTTTCCACTTGTTTCTGGCTTGTTTCGGCTTGTTTCAGCTTTGTTTCGGGTTGTTTCGGGTTCCAGCTTTTAGTAAAATTTTGGCTTGATTCGGGTTGTTTCGGGTTGTTTCGTGTTTTTGCCATATCAAGCGAAACAAGAAATAGTAGAAACAAGCGAACCAACTCGAAAAGGCGCGAATCAACCGAAACAAACGGAAAATACAAACCGCTTGTAGTTCGCGTCGATTCGGCTTGATTCTCGTTGTTTCGCTGTTTCGGGTTGATTCGCTTGTTTCGCCGATCAGTTTGTGTTTCGCTGATTCGCTTGTTTCGGTCGATTCGTTTGTTTCGGGCTGATTTGTTGTTGTTTCGTTGCGTGGGTTGATTCAACTTGTTTCGCCGAAACAAGCCGAAACAAGGCGAAACAAGCGAATCAACCCGAAACAAGCGAATCAACCTGAATTCCGCCTTGTAACTTTTCCCACGTCGTGCCCTTACCCCAAAACTTTAGACTAAAGTGGGCCATGGCTTTAATCCACGTGTGTGCAGCCCTAATATATTTGCTGCGATGCTGGCCACCCCGTCCCCCGGGGAACCCTTCCATTTCTTTCAAATTCTTGCGCGCGCGTTTCATGCCAATTTGTTGGGCTAACTTCGTTGTAGATTTCGCGCCGTTTTGTTGTTATGTTTCGCATCAGATTCAGATTGTCTCACCGTTTATTGACGCGCTGTATTTTCTTGAAAGTTTATACAAAACGAAGCTTCACTAATCTTCAAATCACTTATGTAGTTTGCCACATCATGCTCTAGGCAAGCAGCAAGCTTAAATTCTTGTCTGAGAGTTCATCAAGAAATTGAACTTTCGTGAAGGGGATTTGTGAAGTTTAAGCATAGATGTTGGATCATTTACTATCATGACACTGATTTAATGATGGTGATTATCTTCGTACAATCAGAACTTAATTTCAGTCGTTCACTAATTTGATATCACTTTTCATCGTATCTTTAAATTTCATGCTTTCTTTTTCCGTTCAATGCAGTCGCTCGTTCTGACAATCTTCGGTCACTTTCCAGAAATTACAGCAGTTTTATTATATATTGTAAATTTTGACCTGCTACCTTACAAGATAAAATAACATGGGACAATAATTCCGGGGATCGAAATTTTGGGGGTTCGAAAATGTGGGGATTTTTTTCAAAAATCCCCAAATTTCGTACCCCAAATTAAATAGAGAGGATTTTCGCCTTATTTTAAATTCCGAAAAAAAATAAGGTAACTTTTGGGAATAAATCAGAACTTCAGAAGGCCAATATTGATGTAGTAGAATTTCCAGTAAAAGATCCCTTTTGTAAGGTCGAGTGTGGAAAGGTTTTAATTGGAATAACTGCATTTTAGATATTTTGAACTCTTCTGCACTGATATACTTATTGAAATTTGTCTGGAATTTCATATTCTATGCACTGTTAGTCAAATCACAAACCCAAAAATTAACTAATTCGGGGAAATAATTTTGGGGATCAAAATTTTGAAATTTTGAAAATATGGGGATTTTTTCGAAAAATCCCCAAATTTCGTACCTTTTAAATATGTCTCGTAAGGTATACACAAATCCTATTTCTCGACTTCCTAACCACGATCTCTGCCAACCCTCCTCATTGCCTTTTATGAGACAAATAGGCCAGTGGGGAGGGAAAAAATCTCGCATCGAGCAGGGTTCGAACCTGCGCGGGCATTGCCCATCAGATTTCAAGTCTGACGCCTTAACCACTCGGCCATCGATGCCTGTTAAGGTATAAATTGGAATTTAGAAAAATTAATTTGAAGCACAGACCACACAATGGTTTGTAGGGACTGACAACATCCCATGATGAAGTTTTCTCAACATAGCAACAGAAAGGTGATAGGTGGTGGTTTGCCTTACTTAGTATTATACGCTTCTATTAAAGCCAATTGATGGTATGACTCAACTGCCAACAGAGGGAAACCCGAAACAGGGACACCGCATCAGCAAATTCAAGGAGATAACGACAGGGATGAAAAAGTCGACTGCTGGAGATTGATGGTCCGACACTTGGAAAAGGTCAATGACCAGGTCGGCAGGTTTATTTAGGTGCAAGAGATAACGGTGAAATACTTCATGGTGTATTTATCATGCTAGATCAATATCATGCAACTTTAGTTTCTAATGGTTTATATCAATCATGCTTGGAATTACAATCCATGAATCAGTTCATGCCATGTCGCTCAATTTAACTCGCTTTGGACTATATATAACAGTCGCAGTTGTTTTGTTTTACAAAATGAATTGTAAGGGTTAGCAGACGTCAACATCTTGAAGAATTGGGTCGACAAAATTAGTGTAATACTACCTTTAGGTACATGTCCACACAAACCATCAGGCAGATTCACAAAGCAACGTTCCACTATTTCCATTTGATTTGCGCGCGTATATGTGAGCAAAAACAGAAGTGTTCTATTTTATTGATGACTTTTTTGCAGGCGACCGGACTCGGATGCAAAAAAATCAGGAATCTCGATTGTCATGCGTGTATGCTGTTCAACTGTATGCTGCTCAACTGAATTGTGTGATTTACAACATAATATAGCAAGTAAATATTGCAATATTCTCAATTTTTGAAAAATTGAGCTTCCTCATCTTTTCTATTCCGTAGATTTAAAGCTCACCCTAGCCGAAAGTTCTATTTCTTTCTCGCATTGATGGAGCCTGCGTTAGAAATATATTCCTTTTTGAGTTTATGTCAACACGTTAATTATTGCTTCTATATAGAAATATAGGGCACCCTTGCTAAAGGCAATCTTTCAGCAATTACTTAAAGATTAGAAATTTCAGCGAGGATTAGAAATTTCAAACCCTGTGGTTTATTGGCCTATTTTGAAATAAATAAAAAGTCTCTTTTACCTCAGTACTGAATAACTTGAGCACTGGACACAGCTACTGGAAATTTCTTTAGTAACTGCTACAAATGAATATTCAGAATAACAATAACCGCCTGAGGTTATTATTAAAGTATAAGCATCCTCCAAAATAACTGCTGTCTGATAGTTGCAAATCTACGGTTTCTGAAATATTTTATTATTATTCTTAATTCATAGAACTGCTAACGTCGATACTAAAAGCAGGAACCACCTGAAACCACAAAACTCACCCCGACCCACCCGATTTAGCCTCGAACCCACCCGAATCAACCTGAAACCACCCGAACCCATCTGAAACCACCCAAACCCACCCCGAACCCACCTGAAACTTTTTCAATGATTTATAATCAAAATATGAAAATTGCCCAAACCGTTTCCCAGAAACGAGCAGAACTTTATACAATTTATGTGGAACCACCCGATACGGCCCGAAATTCCCGTGTTTGGCTAGGTTAGGGTTAAGGTTGAACCCCAACCCTGACCCTAACCCAGTTAGGTTAGGGTCATGGTGAGGGTTATGGTTAAGGTTCGGCTGGGTTAGGGTGGGTTGGCTTGGGATTAGGGTGGATTGGGCTGGGTTAGGGTAGGTTCGGGTGGAACCATCCGAAACCGCCTGAACCCACCCGAAATAAGTGTAACAAGGCAAACCCACAAAGAGTTTTGGGTGGGTTTGGGTGGTTTCAGATGGGTTCAGGTTCTTTCTGGTGGTTTCCAGTGGGTTAAGGTGGTTTCGGAGGCTTATTAATCGGATGGGTTCGGATGGGTTTGGTGGATTCGGGCGGTTCCTGCTCTTAGTATTGAAACGAACTGCTTATACTTTGTCACTCCTTCTCATTGAGGACGATGATATTTGGCTACTTTCTAGCAGCTTTCATTCTGGGTATCGCACAAGGTAAGATATTTTGACCAATGATTTTGCATCAATTCCCGTCTCTTCGCTATATCATGGCAGATCCTTAAACCCAACATCATAGGTAACATAGTTAATTTCTTTTTCAGGACAACTCAGGATATCCACATCAGACAAGGACATATGGTACAATGTAATAAACTTTGAACGGCAGGGTTGAACGATAAAAATTGGGGGCTAACTGCCCTTAGAGGAAACTGGAGGATTTACAAGCACTGGAATTACAGTGGCCAAAGTGTGGTCCTTTGTCAAGGTGTGTCCTATGGAGCCAAAATCTTGGGCGAGGCGGGTATTTACAAGGAAATATCATCTGTGAAAAGACGACAACGCCTGCACTCTGGAATTGTGGGAGCATGAAAACAAGAGGACAGAAAAGAAACCTTGAAATTTGCATCCGAAGCACATCGCGCTCAGTGACAAGGTATCGACTATAAAAGCGAACGGAGGTGCGTGGATGCTGTACGAACATAACAACTTCGGGGGAAATAGGATAGCAATATGTGCTGGACAGGAAATTTCTCACAAAGAATTGGCGGCTCTCGGGTTTGTAGACACAATGACATCTGCTAAGCCAATAGCATCGTGCTAACAAGAGTTGGTGAAGGAGACAGAAGCACCGACTCTATGGTACTGGACAGTAGACAAAATGAACCACTGTTAATAATTGTTAGCTAAATTGCATTTAAAATCCACCCGTTGTTTGTTTTGTATCTTAATAAACTCAAAATAAGCAGCTTCACTGTTCACTCAGTCCAATTATCGTGATCATTCAGAGTGTTAGATTTTTGGGCACGGGCACACAAAATCTCGCATCGAGCAGGGTTCGAACCTGCGCGGGCATTGCCCATCAGATTTCAAGTCTGACGCCTTAACCACTCGGCCATCGATGCCTGAATATAGCAAAATGAAAGATATTTTTGAAGCACATTGGATCAGTTTAAGCCTGACACAATTCCATGATGTGCAGCTCTCAAGCCAGAGAACAGACGGTATAAACAATTTTAAGCCTTCAAGGGGTTAATTCTGATCTGGATTCATTCAGTGTCAAATATAGTTCTTTCCAACGGAGAAGTTCCATCGTTGGAGAGACACTCTAACTACAAGACTGAATCCGTGGTCTGAACCTCATACTTTCACGTTTCATACCTGGCCTTCCGCTTTTCTTCAAGGCTTTCTCTATCCCCCCCCCTCGTAATAATTAGTAATTATACTGCAGTAGGTACACTCTGACCAGGTTCTGATGATTTGGGCACCATACCGTTAAATCAGAACATCGGTGAGATTCCCTGGAACGGAGCTTCGTTGCTGCTCCCGAGGCCGTAGTCTGTAGATTAGCTTGCTAATACTACAGCGATGATTACTAAGACCAGAAGCAACAAGTAGGCTGCCAACATGCTCTTGGAGTATAAGAACAATGTGCAACCTAACAGACTAGCGCTGTATCAGCCATTAGTCTTTTTCTCTTAAAGTCAATGTTCTTTGTGCTTTCAGCCGGATGAGAACTAAAAAATCCTCCAAGATCTACCAGTGAGGCCCCAATCTATCACACTAAATTCAAAGTGATATTGAAATTTTGTTCAACAGTTTGAAGTAGGGCTTCTTTGCCCTGGAAGCTCTGCCAAATTTTAAATTTCACTACTCAAAAAACATAGAATAAATTGAATCTGTACAATCCTCTCTAGAATATTTATAACTTAAAATTTGATTGCTTGAAAACAGTATTGTCTAAATTAAAACACAATATACAAACCTTCAATACAAATATGCAGAATATAATTAATTAGTCAGAAATAATTAATTAAGTAACCTTAATTAGTTTTAAAACTGATATACAAGTATATTTACAAAATAAAAAAAATAAATAAATATTTTATTATTCTTTCAGTGTAAACTACTTTCAATGCTCTAAATTTACTCCTTAATAGCTGATGAGTTAAAACCAAGAAGAAACAAGCTTTAAAAGAGCATTAACTCTCAAGACTGAAAAACACTGGAACATGAATAACTATAAAATGAAAAAGTACAATCAACACAAGAAATAATTAGTTGGGAATTAAAATATTGATAAAATTATTTAGGCAATTTCAGACAAATTAGTCGCTTTCAATCTTAAACAAAACATACAAAATCAACATTGAAAACAAAAAAGGGAAAAACAGAAAAATTTAACCAAGGGGTAAAAAAAAAAAAGGAATGAAAATTAAAAAAAAAACCCCTTTTAAAAAAATTCCTTCACAAAAAAAAAATTGGGTCAAAAATGAAAAAAAAAAAAAAAAAAAAAAGGCCAACCAACAAGGAACCCGGGAAAAAATAAAATTAAGTAAAAGGGAAAAAAAGGGGTACAAAACCCTTTAAAAAAAAAACCTTTTCCAACAAAAAAATTTTATTAAATACTCTTTAAAACAAAAATTTAAATTTTTAAATAATTAAAAACCCCGGGTTTAAAAGTATTAAGCTTGGGCAAGACCTTAAAAAAATTTAGTTAAAATTAAAAATGGGCCAAAATAAAATGACAAAAAAAATCTTAACCCTAAAAGACTATAAAGGAAAATAAATGCTGTTTTAAAAAATTTCCCTTTAAAACAAATTCAAACGCAAAAAAAAACAGATTTTTTAATAACATTAAAAAAACCCTTCCAAAGTAATGAAAAAAAATTTATAAAAGGAAAACTGTGGGGAAAAGGGCCTCTTAACGGGTTTTTAAAAAGCTTTTTTTTTTCGGGAAAAATAAAAGAAAAAAAATTTTCCAACAAAACCCTTTTTGGAAAAAAGGATTTAATTTTAAAAAACCCCAAATCTAACAACCTTCCCCCATAAATTGCAAAAACCAAACGGTTTTTAAACCCCAATTTAAAGAAATGGGGAAAATTACTTGCTCCTTAAAGAAGAACGGGGTGAAACGGCCACCCCATTTTCCCTTTTTTAAAAGGGGGGAAAAAAAAGGAAATTTCAACTTCCTTTGATGGCCTTTGAGATTTTCAAAAAATTAAACGGGGGGGAATCTTCCCCATCAGGGAAAATTTTCCCCCGAAAATTTTTTCAAATAAAATTAAGAAATTTGAAATTGGGGCCCCTTTCAAAATCCCCTAAAAAACCCCCCTTTTTGGCTAAAAAATGTTTACTTTTAACAAGAACTTGGAAAAAATGGTTTTTAAGAATATTTTGAAAAATTTCGCTTAGAAAATTTTGACTTAGAAAATTTTGAGCAAAAACAAAATTTTCATTTTTTGCATCCTTAATTAACTTGGCCCAATAATTTTTGACTTCTAAAAGTCACTGTGAGTTGCTTTTTCTGTTCTGACAGCATATTTTGACTGCTCTGGAAGTTTGCCCCCTTCAAGAACTGGTTTCAGAGCGGGAAAAAAAACAGAATTTTCATTTTTCCCCAAAATTAACTTGGCTAATAATTTTTGACTTCTAACCACTGTGATTTTTCTGTTCTGACAGCATGCGCTGCGACTCCTCTACTGGAAGTTTGCCCTCTTCATAACTGGTTGTAGCCGGGATCAGCTAAAGCTGTGACAACAACCTTAGGAAATGAGCACACATGCTTGCTTATGATGCTTCCCCTGCACTTAAAGTCACCCACTGTTTACAATAAGCTACCTCCTCAAGTTACCAGTGACTCACTTCATAATGGTGCTCCAAAGTCAGCTGGCTCTGCTACATGTGACAGAAGGAACTAATGCTAATAAGCAGTGTGGACCCTGGCGCCCCAAAGTCACCACTGTTTACAAGATGGGCTGCTCCTCCCCTCAATCTTAGGATAATGAAGAGAGCACTCACTGTCCTGCAGGAGGCTACCTGTAAAACCCATCAACATTTCTCACTAAATTCTCTCTCACAACAACCAAGAGTGCCTTCTGCTGTGGGACGCCTGACACAGTGAGTAGACACCAATGCTGCATGGTGGACTATAATCACGGGATCATGGATGGCACCCAAGAGTCTTTCCTCACCCAACCTATACAAACATGCAAGCTTTTATCATTATCCATGACTTCTTCCCAGACGAACTGTCCCTCTTTCGTGTTCTACACGCAGTTCTTCGCATCTGGGTTCCCTACCAACCCTTCTCCATTCTCTTGCATTACGAGCTGGCAATCCACAATGCTGTGGCCTGATACCAGGGGTTGCAGCTTGCACTTTGAACAGTCCCGGCCCTTCAAGCATATTTGCCGAGCAGATCTTCTGGATCAGTAGGTACCAGATTGTGAACTCACCAATCAGTAGGACCAGATTGTGAACTCACCAATCAGAGCTCAGGACTTCGCCAAGATTGAAAACTTCCCTTTGTTCTACTTCTAGTGGGTGATGCTGACAGAGTGTGAGGGACCCTCAGCTTAAGACTGCACCCATGATGATGCCTTGATGATGACTTGACCAAATTTTAAGATATTGCCTACAGTCAAGATAGGCTTTCAGGAAGTTCCACGGGGTAGAGTTGAGCAGAGGAGGGCCATGGAGTGGAAACTGTTGTGTGAGCCCTCAGCAATGGGTGAGTCTCAGGGAAGCGCCGTGCTTTCTGCTAGTTCCACATGCCGTGGCTAAAGATGTGTGTTGTAGAAGAGGTCTCAATCCATGTAGTGACAAAGTAGGAGAAGAAGGAAGTCATGACTACAGTAAGAAGGGGCTTTAGGGTTCTCCCAACTCTGTACAAAATCACCCGCTGGAATGAAGAAGATGGCTCCATTCTTGGCAACGTCATCTTTGATTGCTTGATTGGAGAGTTCTCGATCAGCTACTCATCCTGAAGTTCTGCTCGACAGAATCTGTCGAGCAGCTTGAGCTGCTTGATTACAGTACAGTATGGCAGCAACATTATGGCGTCTGTTCAGTGTGTCAGAGTCTCACTGCAGACCCCATTTCTGGGGAACGGTTACAAACACGTCAATTTTGGTTGAAGTGTGCACAAAAAGCGTCCAAAAGTGTCAAAAACGCGACAAAAGCGTCTAAAAGTGTCAAAAACGCGACAATAAGCGTTCGAAAGTCTCAAAACATGCAGGAAACATGACAAACTGAAAATCTCGTCGTCCCCCTAAAAATGGGGGGTCTGAAGGAGGCAATGGTTGTTGTAAGAGAAAATGTAGTCAGGAAGGGTTATGGATGTTCCATGTCTCGGGGGAACAGGGGTTCTCCAGGCTGAACAGCCTGGTGGGTCAGTCTGGCTATCCTAACGACCTAACAATGGAGGGGAGGCAGCTCCCCCTTCCACATGTTGAAGTGGTCAAGAACAGTGGTGCTCAACTTCCTGTCAATACACAACAGTGGTGATCCTGGCTCTGCTATCAGGTCTGAAGAGCGCACACTTCAAGTAGTGAGGAGGGGAAGCTTATATTGGCCTTGGCTTTAAATCAAATGCAGTGGAGGCATCATAAGCAAGGCGCTTATCTGGGGCAGTCAGTTGCCATAGCTTTATTTTGTCACAGCTTTCATCTTTATAAAAAAGTTCCCGCTTCCACATGTAGACAGTGGGAGTGCCTCTCTGAGCACCATGATTGGAGTGGTCTGGTACAGGGGCAGTCACCTGCTTTTAAACAGTGGTGACTTTTGGCGCCAGGGTCACCACTGTTTTACAAGCATGTGCTCTCTTCCTAACTTGTTGCAGAGCCAGCTGACTCTACAACCAGTTATGAAGAGAGTACACTTCCAGTAACTTGAGGAGGGGCAGCTTATCTTGATCTTGGCTTCAAATTAAGTGCAGTGGAAGCATCGTAAGCAAGGCGCTTATTTGGGGAGGTAAGTTGTCACAGCTTTACTCTGCACTCTGATCCCGGCTCTGAAACCAGTTCTGAAGGGGGCAAACTTCCAGTAGGAGCAGTCAAAATATGCTGTCAGAACAGCAAAAAGCAATCACAGTGACTTTTAGAAGTCAAAAATTATTGGGCCAAGTTAATTAAGGATGCAAAAATGAAAATTTCGTTTTTTTGCTCAAAATTTTTCTAAGTCAAAAAATTTTCTAAGCGAAATTTTTTCAAAAATATTCTTAAAAACCACTTTTTTCCACGTTTCAGGTTATTGTGATCATTTTTAGCCATAAAAAGTTTTTTAGGATTTTTGAAAATTGCCCAATTAGCTAATTGGTCAATTAACTAATTATCTGACAAAAAAGTTGTCAGAGAAAAAGTTGTTCCCCTCGATAAGATAGACACTCTAGTTTAATTCTGAAGTCTCTATGACCATCAGAAGTCGAAATAATCATGTCTCATAATACCGCCTGAGGGCAAAAATGGGCGTGGCCATATCACCCCTCAGGACGTCGATTCATCGAACGGCAGCAAGTACGTTTTCTTCAGCATGGTCTAAAGTGCCGAAAACCGTCGAGAAACCTTCTCGACAATGATGGGTACACGACCTTGCCCTCAGCTACTGGAGTAAATAGAAAACAGATTTATATATAGTGATATAAGCTGTGAGGCTAAGATACTTACATCTGGTTTAGTTAAAGCTTATAAATACAGGACAAATAAAATGACAAACAAAATCTTAACACTAAACTATGAGAAAATAAGTACTTTAATTAAAATATTATCCAATCATAACAACCTTAACTATCACATGACAAAAACAAAACAGAGTTATAATGAACACTGTGAATACTGTACAGAAGTAATGAAATACGTTGACTACAACTGGGAAGAGAACTGCCTAGAAACAGCGCATCATATACTGTGTAAATGCTCTTATTTCAGCAATAAAAGAAAAGAAATATTCAACAAATACCAATTTGATAGCATTGATGATCTGCAAAGTAGTCATCTAATCAACAAAATGATAAAATTTTTCAACAACACCAATATTTTTGAAAGAAAGCCACAAATAACAAAAGAAGCCTTTCCCCAAGAACACTATCTCACAAAACTAACAAACGTAGAAGCACACCTACACAAGGTAATAATAATAAAAGACGACGATACACCAGCTGATTCAAGAAAATAATGGAAGGAGAGCAGGAGGGTCTGACATTTCGATAATCACCACTCAAAATGAAATCCGTACCACTTTTTAAATACACTTATTTTACCGAAGGCAACCCAGCTCACGCCTTCAAAACTACACTTACCTTTATGACTTTTTGACCGACCCATGGCAATGTGGACAGAGAGAGTAAATCTATTTTTCGGTGCTTTGGACAGAGATATAGTTGACTCAAACTGTAGTGTGCAGCAGTAAAGGCGGCTTGTCTGGCCTAACACCCGGACCCCCATTGCTCAGTGAAGTTCACCAAGCCAATGTCACTGAAATGCTGTTCCCAATAAAGCCAGAGCACCCAGTGGGTACCAGTGGCAACTTGCCGTCGCTATAAGTGGTGTCCCGTGGCCCCAGTGCTGGCAGTGCCCTTAAGGGTACTGTCCCCCTTACTTCCGAGTTTGGGGAACCTACAATACAAAAAAAAACAATAGGTACACTCTGACCATCACTCATCAGTTTTTGAAATACACCTCTTATAACCTTCATCACTTTATTAGATGTTCAACAAAAATATCTCGCATCGAGCAGGGTTCGAACCTGCGCGGGCATTGCCCATCAGATTTCAAGTCTGACGCCTTAACCACTCGGCCATCGATGCCTGTTGCATGTTGATTGGAAAATAAAATATATTATGATGCACTGCGGTTTGTATAGCCCGACACAATCCCATGCTGAAAAGGTGAAGGATTCCGAAGGTGAGAGCTAACTAAGCAGACGTCGTGGAATTCAGGCTTACGCTTACATAGCTCATACACGTTAAATTACATATTATTAACGGGTTGTGTTTCAAAATATATGGAACGGGTGATGTCAAAAATATGTTTGGAAATTTAAGCTTAATTTGAGAAACCGGCAATGGTTAATATTTTAACTTTTTGAATATTTGATAAGCGCTAGGACACTAGTAGCAGAGGTCATAAGACTAGTATGTGATTTGATAACAGTTTTAACACGGTTCGTTTGACGTGATTTGAGGGAGGAAAAATCACGGTGCATATTATATTTAAGCAGCTGTTGCGAGTAGAATTTACCCCCCTTTAGATTCCAATATAAGTTAGGAAAGTTAAGTTTCAGCGCAGACTTTGAAATGTAAATTACTCTTCCATTTTATTTATTCCAAAACCTTAATGTTAGTCTTCAATTAGTCGAACCAATTATTATAAGAAAAAGGAGACTAACAAACTGGCACGAACTGTTTAGCCAGACTTTGTCTTTTGATACTTGAACTAGTTTGAAGTTCAAAGTTTTTGATTTGGGCATTCGTTTAGCTATTTACATGCCTCTAGCAGTGAAATCGTATTCAGTGTTTTGTATTCAGCTTTGCTAGGTAACATTCATGACGTGTTTTGATGGCAGTGTTTGTTTTGACAGTGATATTGATTAGTTGTGCGATGAGTGGTAGTAGTGAAAATGTTGATGCTGGCAGCAGTAGTGCTGAAGCTACTGTAGAAAATGGTGTTAAGTCGGTGCATATGGCACATGTTGTGAAGCTGCCAGAGCAATTTAAATTCGGAGATGAATTTGATTTGTTTTTCAGAAAATTTACCACGTATGCAAACACTGTAAGTATAGAACAGGCCAAACGGTATGATGTTATGCTTTCGTTCCTAGATAAGAAGTCATTCACAATTGTAGCTTGTGTTGATTTGAGTGAAAGTGAAAAATTGAATTTGAACGAAGCATTGCCTAAGCTGAAGAAAGCATTATGTGCATCTGAAATTCCAGCTAGTGTAGAATTGCGTTTTAGAAAGCAGTTAGTTGATGAAACGTTAAATGATTTTGGATATGCAATTCAGAGGCTAGGATTTGCAGCATATGGGGCTGATTGTTTGAAGCATAATAGTGTGATTGATGCGTTTTGTTTGGGTGTTACCAGTGCCAAGTTAAGTGCAAAGCTGTTGAACAATGATTTCGGAACACTGTCTGAAGCAATTTCGTTTGCTTATAAAATAGAATCTGCTGCTAATATTAGGAATTTTGTGGAAGAAAACCGAAAAGTTCCCCAGCAGGTTAATTCGTTACAGACAGACGTATCCGGGAAACCACCGGAGTCACAGCAAAGTCAGACGAGTGGACTCGGAAAACCAGCGAGTTCCAGCGATGCAGATAGCAGACCACAAGAAAAGAGAAGACAGCAGACGTCGAAAGATGGAGACGGAAAACCACCGGACTCCGCCAATAAAAACGGTAAGAAAGTTCCAATTTCTTTGGTGAATAGTTCTAGTCCCAATCACCGTGAACGTCGTTGCTATTATTGTGGAGGTTGCAATCATTTAATTAGATCATGCTTTAAGAGAATGTCTGACGAACGTAAGAAAGTGGGATCAAGTGAAAAGAGTGACTCAGTTGATAGTTCAAATTCCACAAGTGTCAGAAATAACTCCACTAGATTTAGTACGGCATTTATTCCTGTAAAGCTTTCTGGTAAGCAGTGTTATGCGTTAGTAGATACCGGTGCATCTGTTTCACTGTGTTGTAAGTCCGTACTTCCACCGCATGTTAAGATCTCATCCCAGAATGGTCCTAGAATTCGTGGTGTAAGTGGTAAGGAACTCAATGTGCTAGGAAAAGCCACGATAGATTGTGATATAGGTGGAAAAGTCGTGTCAATGGACGTGAATGTAGTTGAAAATATGTTTGATAGCTGTTTTATCCTGGGACGTGACGTCATTGAAGGGCATCAGTGTGTGATTGATTATAGGCAGTTGACATTTAGCATTGACAATGTCACATTACCTTTGTTGAAAACTTATGCCGGTAAACAGTTGAAAAGTCCATCTTCACTGCACTGTAATAGGACCACGGTTATACAGCCACATTCACATCAAGTAATTGATTGCCACATGAAAAATAAGAGCAGTAAACGCTTGTATTTGAGCATGACTGGAGCAGTGGAAGTGTCGAAAAACGTGATTAAATCGCATGATGTGTGTGCACGAGATTCACTGGTGAATTCGAATCGAGGAAAAGTGCCTATTGTAATCTATAACCTAAGCGATAAGCCTGTTTGTATTTACCGAAATAAGAAGCTTGGAAAATTCTGTACGTTCCATCCCGTTGAAATTAACTCGTTAAATGATGCTCAGGGTTTGGCCAGTGAACGTAATGATAAGGTAAAAGTTGGATCAGGTTACAGTAATAAGCCGAGTGGCACTGCACGTAATAGATGGCAGAATAACATTGACAAACTGTATGCTATTTTGAAAATTGATGAGCTCACGCATCTTTCCCAAAAACAACGTGCTGATGTGAAAAAGTTGATTAGTGAATTTAGGGATATTTTTGCGGAAAATGAGGATGATATGGGCTGTACTGATATTGCTGAGCAGGAGATAATTTTGAAAGATCATATCCCAGTTCGTAGCAAATATTACAATATTCCGCTAGCATTGAGGCCAAAAGCTGAGAAGGAAATCAAGAGGCTCATGGATCTTGGTATAATTGAACCTTCCACGTCTAATTATCATTCACCTAGTTTTGTCATGGTTAAAGGTGATGGTTCATTGCGTCTTTTGACTGATTATAGGGCTTTAAATCAGAAAATATTGAGGACTCAAGCACCAGTCCCTGGCTTGCAAGATTTAGTTGCTTTGTGGAATAAATGTACCCTGTTTAGCACTCTGGATTTCCAGAAAGGATTTTTCCAAACGTCCCTAAAACCTGAGTCAAGACATTACACAGCTACAAGTATACCTGGTATTGCATTCTTCCAGTACTGTAGATCGCCTATGGGTCTCACTAGTTCGCCTGGATTTTTCCAATCATTGGTCGAGAAAATCCTAATGGGCTTGAAGCAATCGCAATGTGTTTCGTTTTTGGATGATATTTTAAGTGGCAGTAAAGATTGTGCTGGAATGATTGAGAATCTAAGAGCTGTATTTTCACGCATTAGGGATAGCAAAATGCTGTTGAATAGTAAGAAGTGTGCATTGTTTAAGAAGTCTATCAAGTATTTGGGTCACATTATCAGTGAAAGTGGTGTTGCAGCGTGCCCTGAGAAAGTTGAAGCAATTACGAAAATGGCACGGCCTAAAAATATCAAAGGTATCCGTTCATTCCTTGGTTTGTCAGGATTTTACAGGAGATTCGTCAAGAATTACGCCAAAATTGCTGAACCATTATCTAGAATGACACGTAAAAATGCGAAATTTGAGTGGACTAAAGAGGCTGATGCAGCCTGGTGCAAAATTAAGGAGGAACTAGGCAATAAGCCAATTTTGATGCATGCAGATCCCAGTAAGCCATATACGTTAATAACTGATGCTAGTTCATACGCAATTGGTGGCATTTTGACACAGAAGGGTGATGACGGTCATCTTCATCCTATTAGCTATGGGTCATCGATTTTAACCGACGCTCAGAGAAAATGGTCCACTGTCCAACGAGAACTTTATAGCTTGGTGCATTTCTGTGAAAAGTATGAGAATTATCTTCTGAATACTCATTTTACAGTTCTCTGTGATAATAAGGCATTGCTACATCTCGAGGATTTAAGAACATCAAAAATAATAGACTTTGGAGATGGTTTGAAACCTTGCAGAAATATGATTTCACTATGACCTATGTACCATCGAAAGGTAACCCTAGTGACGCTCTTCTAGATTGCCTAGTCTGTAATGAGGGGTTAAAATCGCGTTTTTCGGCTTAAAACTGTCTTTTTCGCCCCTTATTGGGCGTAGATGTCTCATGGGTGGTCAAATAGAAGTGTATCTGGTCATAAATTATGCGCCTGAAACCACTGAACCAACAATATTCGCCAGTTTTCCTTTGTTTTCCTGTAAAAATCAAAAACCCTATTTTTACCTCTCAAAACAGTGATCCAGGATGTTCTTCATTTCTGAGGCACCCAAGATCCGAAATCGAAAAGCTTTGGCCGATTGAGCTGAAAATTTGCACGCCATCCATGGACGACCTAAGAAAGACATACCATACTTCAGAATCCCGAAATCAGCCATTTTCTGTCTGTAATGAGGGGTTAAAATCGCGTTTTTCGGCTTTAAAACTGCCTTTTTTCGCCCCTTATTGGGCGTAGATGTCTCATGGGTGGTCAAATAGAAGTGTATCTGGTCATAAATTATGCGCCTGAAACCACTGAACCAATGATATTCGCCAGTTTTCCTTTGTTTTCCTGTAAAATCCAAAAACCCTATTTTACCTCTCAAACAGTGATCCAGGATGTTCTTCATTTCTGAGGCACCCAAGATCCGAAATCGAAAAGCTTTGGCCGATTGAGCTGAAAATTTGCACGCCATCCATGGACGACCTAAGAAAGACATACCATACTTCAGAGTCCCGAAATCAGCAATTTTCTGTCTGTTATGGGGGGTTAAAATCGCGTTTTTCGGCTTAAAAACTGCCTTTTTCGCCCCTTATTGGGCGTACATGTCTCATGGGTGGTCAAATAGAAGTGTATCTGGTCATAAATTATGCGCCTGAAACCACTGAACCAACGATATTCGCCAGTTTTCCTTTGTTTTCCTGTAAAATCCAAAAAACCCTATTTTTACCTCTCAAAACAGTGATCCAGGATGTTCTTCATTTCTGAGGCGAAACCGCGGAGTTCCGCACCTACCTTTCCATACTGCTGGAGGTGCCTTCCCATCGGGTTTCCGTGACCGCGGTTTTTCCGAAAACCGCGGAGTTCCACACCTACCACTTCTATATTGCGGGCGGTGAGTTGCCGTGCCGGGTTTTCGCGACTGCGGAGGTGCCTTTCCGAAACCGGAGTTCGCACCGACCACTTCTATTTCCGCTGCCCGCGGTTTCCGCGACCGCGGTTTCTTCCGGAAACCGCGGAGTTCCGCACCTACCACTTCTATAAAAGGAGGTGCCTGCCCAATCGGGTTTCCGGCGACCGCGGTTTCTTCCGGAAACCGCGGAGTTCCGCACCTACCACTTCTATATTGCTGGGAGGTGCTTTGCAATCGGGTTTCCGCGACCGCGGTTTCTTCCGGAAACCGCGGAGTTCCGCAAATACCACTTCTATATTGTGGGAGGGGTGCCTGCCCGCGGGGTTTCCGCGACCGCGGTTTCTTCCGGAAACCGCGGAGTTCCGCACCTACCACTTCTATATTGCGAGGGGTGCCTGCCCAATCGGGTTTCCGCGACCGCGGTTTCTTCCGGAAACCGCGGAGTTCCGCACCTACCACTTCGCGAGGGTGCCTGCCCAATCGGGTTTCCGCGACCGCGGTTTCTTCCGGAAACGGTTTCCGCGACCACGGAAGTTCCGCACCGCGGTATTTCCAGAAACCGCGGAGTTCCGCACCTACCTTTGCTGGAGGTGCCTTTCCAATCGGGTTTCCGCGACCGCGGTATTTCCGGAAACTCCGCGGTTTCCGGAAATACCGCGGTATTTCCGGAAACCGCGGAGTTCCGTGCCGCGACCGCTGGAGGTTCTTCCGGAAACCGCGGAGTTCCGCACCTACCACTTCTATATTGCGAGGGGTGCCTGCCCAATCGGGTTTCCGCGACCGCGGTTTCTTCCGGAAACCGCGGAGTTCCGCACCTACCACTTCTATATTGCGGGAGGTACATGCCCAATCGGGTTTCCGCGACCGCGGTTTCTTCCGGAAACCGCGGAGTTCCGCACCTACCACTTCTTTATTGCGGGAGGTACATGCCCAATCGGGTTTCCGCGACCGCGGTATTTCCGGAAACCGCGGAGTTCCGCACCTACCACTTCTATATTGCAAGGGGTGCCTGCCCAATCGGGTTTCCGCGACCGCGGTTTCTTCCGGAAACTCCGCGGTTTCCGCACCTACCGCTTCTATATTGCCGGCCCGCGGAGTTCCGCGACCCGGTTTCTTCCAAACCGCGGAGTTCCGCACCTACCACTTCTATATTGCGAGCGGTGCCTGCCCAATCGGGTTTCCGCGACCGCGGTTTCTTCCGGAAACCGCGGAGTTCCGCACCTACCTTTCCATACTGCTGGAGGTGCCTTTCCAATCGGGTTTCCGCGACGGCGGTTTCTTCCGGAAACCGCGGAGTTCCGCACCTACCACTTCTTATTGCGGGGTGCCCTGCCCAATCGGGTTTCCGCGACCGCGGTGCCTTTCGGAAACCGCGGGTTCCCACCTACCACTTCTATATTGCGAGGGGTGCCTGCCCAATCGGGTTTCCGCGACCGCGGTATTTCCGGAAACCGCGGAGTTCCGCACCTACCACTTCTATATTGCGAGGTGCCTGCCCAATCGGGTTTCCGCGACCGCGGTTTCTTCCGGAAACCGCGGAGTTCCGCACCTACCACTTCTATATTGCGAGGGGTGCCTGCCCAATCGGGTTTCCGCGACCGCGGTATTTCCGGAAACCGCGGAGTTCCGCACCTACCACTTCTATATTGCGGGAGGTGCCTGCCCAATCGGGTTTCCGCGACCGCGGTTTCTTCCGGAAACCGCGGAGTTCCGCACCTACCACTTCTATATTGCGAGGGGTGCCTGCCCAATCGGGTTTCCGCGACCGCGGTTTCTTCCGGAAACCGCGGAGTTCCGCACCTACCACTTCTATATTGCGGGAGGTGCCTGCCCAATCGGGTTTCCGCGACCGCGGTATTTCCGGAAACCGCGGAGTTCCGCACCTACCACTTCTATATTGCAAGGGGTGCCTGCCCAATCGGGTTTCCGCGACCGCGGTTTCTTCCGGAAACCGCGGAGTTCCGCACCTACCACTTCTATATTGCGGGGGTTTGCCTGCCCAATTCCGGGTTTCCGCGGACCGCGGTTTCGGTTTTCGGAAACCGCGGAGTTCCGCACCTACCTTTTCTATATTGCGGAGGTGCCTTCCCAATCGGGTTTCCACCGCGGTATTTCCGGAAACCGCGGTTTCCGGAAATATTGTTCGCACGCGGATACCTGCCCAATAAAGGTAGGCTATTTCCGGAAACCGCGGAGTTCCGCAAATGCCTATATTGGAAAATGCCCAATCGGGTTTCCGCGACCGCGGTTTCTTCCGGAAACCGCGGAGTTCCGCACCTACCACTTCTATATTGCAAGAGGTGCCTGCCCAATCGGGTTTCCGCGACCGCGGTATCTCCCGGAAACCGCGGAGTTCTATATTGCGGGAGGTGCCTGCCCAATCGGGTTTCCGCGACCGCGGTTTTCCGGAAACCGCGGAGTTCCCACCACTTCTATTTATTTCCGGAAACCGCGGAGTTCCGCACCTACCTTTCTATATTGCTGGAGGTGCCTTCCCAATCGGGTTTCCGCGACCGCGGTATTTCCGGAAACCGCGGAGTTCCGCACCTACCTTTTCTATATTGCTGGAGGTGCCTTCCCAATCGGGTTTCCGCGACCGCGGTATTTCCGGAAACCGCGGAGTTCCGCACCTACCACTTCTATATTGCGAGGGGTGCCTGCCCAATCGGGTTTCCGCGACCGCGGTATTTCCGGAAACCGCAGAGTTCCGCACCTACCACTTCTATATTGCGGGAGGTGCCTGCCCAATCGGGTTTCCGCGACCGCGGTTTCTTCCGGAAACCGCGGAGTTCCGCACCTACCACTTCTATATTGCGGTACCTGCCCAATCGGGTTTCCGTGACCGCGGTATTTCCGGAAACCGCGGAGTTCCTCACCTACCTTTTCTATATTGCTGGAGGTGCCTTCCCAATGGGGTTTCTGCGACCGCGGTATTTCCGGAAACCGCGGAGTTCCGCGCCTACCTTTCCATACTGCTGGAGGTGCCTTCCCATCGGGTTTCCGTGACCGCGGTTTTTCCGAAAACCGCGGAGTTCCACACCTACCTTTTTTGTATTGCTGGAGGTGCCTTCCCAATCGGTTTTCCGCGACCGCGGTTTTTCCGGAAACCGCAGAGTTCCGCACCTGCTATTTTTTTGTCTGACGTCGTCAGACCCATTAGGCAACGCCTGACAACCATTTTTTATATTGCTGGAGGTACGGTGTACCAGAAGGATAAGTTATTGTACCTTTTTTAAAAAATAGAAATAACTTATCCTTCTGGTACACGAGTGTGTCCCAAAAGGATAAGTTATTTTTCATTTTTGAAAAAGAAAAAATAACTTATCCTTCTGGTACACGAGTGTGTCCCAAAAGGATAAGTTATTTTTCATTTTTGAAAAAGAAAAAATAACTTATCCTTCTGGTACACGAGTGTGTCCCAAAAGGATAAGTTATTTTTTATTTTTGAAAAAGAAAAATAACTTATCCTTCTGGTACACGAGTGTGTCCCAGAAGGATAAGTTATTTTTTATTTTTGAAAAAGAAAAAATAACTTATCCTTCTGGGACACGAGTGTGTCCCAGAAGGATAAGTTATTTTTAATTTTGAAAAATAAAAATAACTTATCCTTCTGGGACACGAGTGTGTCCCAGAAGGATAAGTTATTTTCAATTTTGAAAAAGAATAATAACTTATCCTTCTGGGACACGAGTGTGTCCCAGAAGGATAAGTTATTTTTATTTCACAATGTAGGCGTGTGTACTGTAACTGTGTATGCGCACATCTTTCCTTGGGGAAGCATGGAGCTGCACTGCGCAGGCGAGTCTGGCTGAAGTGTCATACACGATGGCACACTTGTCAGGCGTTGCCTGACCTCCTTGCTAAACACGTATATCCCTGTCTGGCTCGTTTTAATCTTCCGTAGGGAACTGGAAGCGCGTGGTATTTTTGTCTATGCGGGCTTAGGAACTGACCCCCTACTTGCAGAGTTGTGTTCCTGAGCCCGCATAGGTGTGCATGGACCGGGCTTATATTACTCCTTGCGGCGCGCCAAGTGTTTATGCCAGACAGGGATAACGTGTTTAGCAAGGAGGTCAAGCAACGCCCGCGGCTATGCTTTCGTGTATGACAGGGTTGTGCCAGATTTATAGTTAGTGACTTCATGCTTCCCAAAGAAAAGATGCGCATACACAGTTACAGTACACATGTATTTATATTGTAAATTGAAAATAACTTATCCTTCTGGGGATACTGTGTCCCAGAAGGATAGTTATTTTTTTCAAAATTAAAAAATGGTTTATCCTTCTGGGACATATGGTTAGGGTGTACCAGAAGGATAAGTTATTGTACCTTTTTAAAAAATAGAAATAACTTATCCTTCTGGTGATGGTTTGGTGTATCCCAAAGGATAAGTTATTTTTCATTTTGAAAAAGAAAAATAACTTATCCTTCTGACACAGTGTGTCCCAAAAGGATAAGTTATTTTTCATTTTTGAAAAAGAAAAATAACTTATCCTTCTGGTACACGAGTGTGTCCCAGAAGGATAAGTTATTTTTTATTTTAAAAAGAAAAATAACTTATCCTTTCTGGGATACGAGTGTGTCCCAGAAGGATAAGTTATTTTTAATTTTGAAAAGAAAATAACTTATCCTTCTGGGGACACACTGTTAGGGATAAGTTATTTAATTTTGAAAAGAATAATAACTTATCCTTCTGGGGACACGAGTGTCCCCAGAAGGATAAGTTATTTTTATTTATAGGCGTGTAGGCTGTAACTGTGTATGGTTATGACAAATGGATAAGCTGCACTGCGCAGGCGAGTCTGCTGAAGTGGTTACACGATGGTTTTCCTTGTCAGGCGTTGCCTGACCTCCTTTGGGTATATCCCTGTCTGGCTCGCACGCCGCGCTTCCGTAGGGAAGCGTGTAGGGTTACACCTATGCGGGCTTAGGAACTGACCCCTACTTGCAGAGTTGTGTTCCTGAATGTGCATAGGGTGTGTTATACGTGAAGACCGGCGGTTTTACGGTAGCGCGCCGGCGCATGAGCCAGACAGGGATAACGTGTTTAGCAAGGAGGTCAAGCAACGCCTGACAAGCGTGCCACCGTGTATGACACTTCTGCCAGACTCGCCTGCGCAGTGCAGCTTCATGCTTCCCCAAGAAAAGATGTTATGGTTACAGTTATGGTTACACATGCGTTTAGTTATTGTAAATTGAAAATAACTTATCCTTCTGGGACACACTCGTGTCCCAGAAGGATAAGTTATTTTTCTTTTTCAAAATTAAAAATAACTTATCCTTCTGGGATATACTCGTGTCCCAGAAGGATAAGATTATTTTTTCTTTTCAAAAAATAAAAATAACTTATCCTTCTGGGACACACTCGTGTACCAGAAGGATAAGTTATTTTCTTTTTCAAAATAAAAAATAACTTATCCTTCTGGGACACACTCGTGTTCGAAGGATAAGTTATTTTTCTTTTCAAAAATAAAAATAACTTATCCTTTGGGACACACTCGTACCAGAAGGATAAGTTATTTTTTCTTTTTCAAAAATGAAAAATCACTTATCCTTTTGGGACACACTCGTGTACCAGAAGGATAAGTTATTTCTTTTTTTAAAAAAAAGGTACAATAACTTATCCTTCTGGTACACCGTAGGAGGTGCCTTCCCAATCGGTTTTCCGCGACCGCGGTATTTCCGAAAACCGCGGAGTTCCGCACCTACCTCTTACCTTTTAGTCGTGTACCTATGTTCTACTTCTATATTGCTGCAGGTGAGTTCCCTATCCAGTCTCCTCGACCGCAGTATTTCCGAAAACGGCGGAGTTCCGCACCTACCTCTTACCTTTTATGGTAAAGGTTATGGTTAGGGTTATGGTTAGGGTTATGGTTAGGGTTATGGTTAGGGTTTTGGTTAAAATTACGGTTAGGGTTATGGTTATTGTTAGGGTTACAGTTATAGTAAGCGTTATGGTTAGGGTTATGGTAAGGGTTATGATTAGGGTTATAGTTAGAGTTATGGTTATGGTTAGGGTTATAGTTAGAGTTATGGTTATGGTAAGGGTTATGATTAGGGTTATGGTTAGGGTTCGGGTTATGGTTTGGGTAAGAGTTATGGTTATGGTTAGGGTTAGGGTTATGATTAAGGTTATTGTTAGGGTTATGGTTAGGGTTAGAGTTATGGTTAGGGTTATGGTTAGGGTTATGGTTAGGGTTATGGTTAGGGTTATGGTTAGGGTTATGGTTAAGGTTTATGGTTATGGTTAGAGTAATGGTTAGAGTAATGGTTAGGGTTAGGGTTATGGTTAGGGTTATGGTTAGGGTTATGGTTAGGTTTATGTTTAGGGTTATGGTTAGGGTTACAGTTGGGGTTGTGGTTAAGGTTATGATTAGGGTTATGGTTAGTGTTATGGTTAGGGTTATGGTTAGGGTTATGGTTAGGGTTAGGGTTAGGTTTTTGGTAATGGTTATGGTAAGGGTTATGGTTAGGGTTAGGGTTATAGTTATGGTTACGGTTATGGTTAGGGTTAGGTTTATGGTTAGGGTTTGGGAAGGGTTATGGTTAGAGTTATGGTTAGGGTTATGGTTAGGGTTATGGTTAGGGTTATGGTTAGGGTTATGGTTATGGTTAGGGTTATGGTTAGGGTTATGGTTAGGGTTATGGTTAGGGTTATGGTTATGGTTAGGGTTATGGTTAGGGTTATGGTTAAGGTTATGGTTAGGGTTATGGTTAGGGTTATGGTTAGGGTTATGATTAGGGTTATGGTTAGGGTTATGGTTAGCGTTATGGTTAGGGTTATGGTTTGGGTTATGGTTAGGGTTATGGTTAGGGTTATTGTTAGGGTTATGGTTAGGGTTATGGTTAGGGTTATGGTAAGGGTAACTATGGTTAAGGTTACAGTTAGAGTTAAGGTCGTTATTTAAAGGACATTCTCTCATGACTTGATGAGCTGATGCACATTCCGAGTACATTAAATTCAATATATTGGAAGCAAATTGGTTTTAAAATCGCACAAATTGTGATGTTTAATGAAGATCAACAGTATATTGATTCCCATTTTTATAACTCCGAACCTGAAAGCCATAAAGTTACATTTATACCTACAGTTATGTAGTACATTAAATAAATATGCTTAACATGTGCATAGATTGTGCTTAGATTGATGAAATATGCCCATTAAAATAATTGGTATATTATAACATTTCTAATTTCCCTTCAGATTTCTGTGATGGTGTGATTGTGTTGGAGTGTACCTTGATAGCTTTGTCCTACAGATGAATTGACTACTCGCTGCTTCCCTGTATATTCTGATAGAAGTATGACTATGAACAGCGGATACATTAGGGATCGTTCACAAGTGAGATGGGCACCTCTTCCTTTTCCTCAACGAATCTTCTTCATCCTCCTCTACCTCCCGGTCATCATCCTCCTCTTCTTCTACACCAGTGACTCCCAGTTCCTCTAAAGAGATGGAAATACATGTCTTGGTCCCACCTCAACCTCCTTTAAAACCGACTGAGCCCAAGATCCAGATCAGTGTCCCTATCCCCTATGTGCTAGATCAAAAATTCGTCGGTCGATCGAATGGAATTGGTTGATTGATCAACTTCATTTGATCAACTGATGTGTTTTAAATAGAAAATCTTTGAGCTAGTAGGGAAACAACTAAATATTGCCCATTTAAGCACGATTCAAGTAATTAGGGACCAGTAAGACGCATCATTCATTCCAATGAAGTTGATCGATCGACCAATTCCATTCGATCGACCAATTCCATTCGATCGACCAACGAACGTTACGGGCGCCTCATCATCAAAGATTGATTAATGGATAATGGAGCTGCAGACCTGCTGCGGCATCAACTCTAGAGAGGAAAGAAAGCGCCTCGCTGAACCTCTGATCAAGCACAAAACAGCAAACCTTGCATAGAGAGACACACTAAAGAGGTTCGGAAGAGTTCCACGAATGGGATTGGAAACTTTTTTTAATTTTTTTTAAGTGGACCGGACCAAATCGGATCTCTGTTTAAAAAAAACGGTAAATCGGACCTGACCGGACTGGATCCGGATTTTTTCCTACAATTTTAGCCAAACCAGATAACACCGAATTAAACTCGAGGGATTAAGGGAAAATTAAAAAAAAAAACTAATAAAAGACTAGAACATTTTCCGTAATTGATCTGCACAATTTCGGCCAGCCTTGAAATATAGGTACATTAACATAAGGCGCCCGTAACGTTCGTCGGTCGATCGAATGGAATTGGTCAATCGATCAACTCCATTGGAACGAATGATGTGTTTTACTGGTCCCTAATGACTTGAATCGTGTTTGAATTAGCAATATTTTGTTGTTTCCCTACTAGCTCGAAGATTTTCTATCTAAAACACATCAGTCGATCAAATGAAGTTGATCGATCGACCGGTTCCGTTCGGTCGACCGACGAACGTTACGGGCGCCGAAGTACAACCATTATGATTGTTGTGTGCCTAGCGCGACAGATATGGTGTAAGTGTAGGGCTCGTTGAACCGTACAGACCGATCTATTTATAGAGAAGTTTGAATATAGCTGAAACTCATATAATTTCACCTTTTTTTCGCATTTTCGCAAGAAAAACTTGCGTGAAAATCATGAGAGAAATTGGAATTGTCAACGTAGCTCCTGTACTTACAGATTCGAAAGGGCTGAGTAATACTAATATACTTCTATTTTTTACAACTATAAATTCCTTTTTCGTATTTGCCTCGGAAGAATTCTCGTGTGATTTCTATTTCTCGACAGTTTTTCTCGTTCCACAGTGTAATTTATAATTATATATGATAATGTCGTCAGTCAGAACAATATAGTTATAAGCGCATCTAGCGCTTTAAAGGCTAGGGTTTGGGTCAGGATTAGTGCCAGGATTAAAGGATTTGGTGTAAGACGTTGTCTGACCATTATTTGTTACTCCATGTTATGGAGACTTATTGCTTATTTTGCGCGCGCAAGCGCGCCTCTTCAGAGAAGCGCTTGCAAGCGCGAACAAACAGGGACACATAACATGTGGTAAATTATTTGTCTGACCATTATTTGTCTGACTATTACATATTATTTGTCTGACCATTATTTCGGCGGACGCGCGCGTCGCGCGCCCCGCCGAAGGCGTAGGGGTCAGACAACGTCTGATTGACGGACGTTGCCCCGTTTATTTCTTCTGACAGGGCGAGGTTGCAAAGTGACGTCCAAATGTGGAACGTTGCTGGTTGCGCCGCACGCGAGGGTAGGGCAACATACTACGAACGTCTGACAACGCTTCCCTACGGTTCACGTGCTGTTCTGAGGAAGCGCGACGGTAACAGGGGTATACGTGTCTAGCAACTCTCTGGCCCCCACGGCGCGATTCCCCAGCGCAGCGTGTGTCCCGTATGGAAGTGCGCGGCGCGTATACGAAGCTCAGCTATTTCCCCAAACCAGGGGCGTCGCGTCGTCCCGCGCGCGTAAAACTGGGGATCTGGTTAGAGCATCTAAATTACGAGGGCTTGGGAATAAGCTGGCTAAACACGCATAACCCTGTTATTGTCGCGCGGCGCGCTTCCTCAGAACAGCGCGTAGGGAAGCGCGCGTACACACATCGATGTGGGCTTAGAAAGGAATAACTTAAACCAGGGTCTTAGTTAGGGTAAGACAATTTCTCCTACGGATACGTTCACATAGGCAATTGATCCTGAAGGATCAATCGACATCAATTGGCTCATGTTCTCTTCTCCTCGGAGAAACCCCTCACCCTTAACGCCCCCTTCGGGGGCTTGGGTGAGGGGCATATAGCTATTGCACAAAGCAGAATTTGATTTCGGGCAGAGAGAGCGTTGCCCGTCGGCCCTGATAAGAGAAATTTTAGTTGATTCCATGGTTTCCTAAGCCCGCATAGGTGTGCCTACGCGCGCCACCCTTGGCCTTCCCTGCTCCGGGGAAGCGCGCCGCGCAACGCAGAATGGAATATATGTGTTCAACAATTCTAAGATGTTAATCCTCACTTGCTAAACACGTATATCCCTATGTATGCCCCAGCTTTTGGTATGTATGTACACAGGTTCTAGAAAAATAGAAGGGAGTTGTTATTTGCGTTATCAAATTGTTTGCTAAACACGTATATCCCTGTGTGGCTCGCGCGGCGCGCTTCCCCAGCAGTGTGTTCCGTAGGGAAGCGCGCGGCGCGTACACACACACCTATGCGGGCTTAGGAATCAAATTGTAGGATATTACCCTACCCTCCGCCACGCACACACGACCCTCCAAATTTCCGAGTGTTGCGCGATAGGGATGGGAGAAATCCATCAATTATTAAATTATTTGTTTTTTTGAAGTGAGATGGAGTTTAAGCAGTATTGATAATTATTGATAATTCAGGGCATTTTTTTAAAAATTGCTTACCAACTTATTATTCAATTTTAATTCAATTTAATTTGATTTGACTCTCTTCCGAGATTTTTACCCTCATTTAATTTATTAAACCATTAACCTATCATCACTAGGTTATTTATCACTCATGGTTTTCATTTTCCATTTTATTTATGATATTTGTATATAAGGTTTTCAACTTTACATGCTAACTGGTAAATTTTTAATAGGTAACTCATTGAATTTTGCAATAATGATGATTTGAAAGTACTTTGCATTAAAAAGTCAGCTCGTTGTGGTAATTCGTGTTGTGGAACTTGGCAATTATAGTGTTTTTTATTTAACCAGTATTTGAGGAGAAATCCTTTTGCATCAAAGGAGGGTTAATAAATCAATTGATTACATTAGCCAATGATTATATATTGTACACAGCGCTCAGTAAAGGAAGCTGAAGTATCACTGCTTATGTATGATGTGGGAATTTATGGAATATCACAATACAAAATACTGTAAAAAGGGCTGCATTCCAGAGCCTGTAGCTGGTGCATGTTAAGTCGTAATTAGTTTCTGATGAAGCGATGGGGTAATACAATAATTTATCCAAACAAATTTTTGGATCAATGAACATAAATATTACAATTTCTAATTACTATCATTTTTAAGTACTTAAGCCAACATTTAATAGCTAAATTATTTTTACATGTAATTTCAAGCTATAAACTCCCACCTGCTAGGTAACAACATGTTCTTAAATGTGTCATTTTCAGCAATTTTGTCCTTGGGCTTGAAAATTTTGTATCTGTTAAATCATATCTCACTACTCTGGCCGCTAAGAAAAAATTAGACAAACTAATCCTCATCAGGGACCTACATTTCCTTGAAATCTCATGGGCTGACGAAAGCACCTCTCTTGAGCTGCATAAAAAGTTTGTCAATTTGTTTATGCTTGATCTCAACCACTTTCAACTAATAACTAAACCAACTCATAAAAATGTGAATATGCTTGATTTACTATTCACCAATGTCCGGGAGTTGATTGAAGATGTTAGTGTAATGGGATATAAAGATGCCTGTGTCATTAGATTTTGTATAATAATGTCATTAATCAGTATATGCTAATATGTATATTTTGATATTGTCATTTTAGATATCATCTTTAAATTCTTGTAGAGATGTCTGCAGAAGCCAAAAATGAAGCAAGTCCTGTAATTAATGAAGATGAAGTGCATGTGATATCTGACTCTGAAAGTGAAGTTTCAGATCGAGTTAGTGAAACTAACACTGAAGATTTATCTAGTGATACTTACGACGATTCCTGCAGTGATTCGTCATTGTTTGACAGTATTCCTTCTGATATTGATCAAGTAAGTTGATATCACTTTTAATTTTAAGATTTAATTTAAATTTGATCATTTGGATCATTTTCCTTTCAACCTTTGGTATACGGTCAAAAACCAAAAATTTTGTCTTTTTTTGGGAAAATACAGAAAACTTAAAAGGGGGGCTACAACCGGCTCCCCCTCTAAATTCCCTTACAAACCCCCCTAATGGCTCCCCCTTTTAACCGGCTCCCCATCTAATTTGGGGTTTTCCAATCCTAGCTCCCCACTAACTGGCCCCCCACTAACCCAATCCCCCTATAACTCCCCCCCATACCCCAGGCTCCTACCGAAAAATGCCCAGGCCCCCCTACAACCAGGGTTTCCCCCCAAAAACCCCCCCCCCCCCCTTTAACCCGCCCCCCTCAAGGCCCCCCAAACTGGGCCCCCACCAATGGGGCCCCCAATCCCCCCATCCCACCCCCAAAAATGACCCCCCTACTAACTTCCCCCCCCAAACCCCCACCCCCCCAAAAAGGCCCCCATACCCCCCCCACCCCCATCCCCCCCCCAACCCGGGCCCCCCCCCAAAACCCCCCCCCCCTACCAAAAACCCCCTAACTGGCCCCCTAAAATGGCTTCCCCCCAAAATACTCCCCCACCAATTCCCCCCCCCGGCCCCCAAATCAAACCCCCTAACCCCCCCCCCCCCGGCCCCCCAAAAACCCCCCCCCCCCCCCCCCCCCTTTAACTTTCCCCCCGAATCCCTCCCCCCCCTACAACCGGGGGCCCCCTACCCGGCCCCCCCCCCCCCACCCCCTCCCCAATCTGCCCCCCAACCTAGCCCCCTTTTTTCCCCCCCCCGGGGGCCCCCCCAAAAAGGCCCTCCCCTTCCCCCCCTCCAGCCCCCCAAAACCCCCCCCCCAAAACCCGGCCCCCTACCCCCCGGGCCCCCCCAACCTGCCCCCCTACCAATCGATAAACCCCCCGCCCTCATAAACCCCGGGCCCCCCTAACCTGGCCCCTATACTAAACCGGCCCCTACAACCGGGCCCCCATACCCTCCCTTTTTAACCGGCCCCAAAAACCTGGGCCCCCCAAATTTAACCGGGCCCCCCCCCTAACCGCCCCCCAAAACCCCCCGGGGGCCCCCCCCCTACCCCCCCAACCGGGCCCCCATCAACCGAGCTCCCAAAATTTCCCCCCTAATTCCCCCCCCCCCAAAAGGGCCCCACCAACCTGAGCCCCTTTTCAACCGGCCCCCCCTTAACCCCCCCCCCCCCCCAACCCCCCCTAAAACCCCCCCCCCCCAATCCCCCCAAAAGGGGGCCCCCAACCCCTCGGCCCCCCATACCCCCCGGCCCCCATACCAAGGGGCCCCCATACCCTGGCCCCCATAAAATTTTGCCCCCTAAAAACGGGCCCCCCCCCCCCAAATAATTTGGCTCCCATAAACCCTCCCCAACCCAATCGGGCCCCCAACCAACCTGGGTTACACCCCCCCCCCATATTCCCCCCGGGTCCCCCCCTTAAAACCCCCCCCTCCCAACTAACCTGAGCCCCAAACCTCCCCCAAACCTGGGCCCCCCCAAATAACCCCCGCCCCCAACCAACCTGGCCCCTCTAAAATTTTTTCCCCAAAAAGGCCCCCCAAAACCCCCCCTCCCCCCCCTCAAACCCCCCCATACCAATCGGCCCCCACCAACCTGGCCCCCCCCCCCCCAACCAAATCAACCAAACTCCCCCTCCCTACAACCTGAGCTCCCCCGCCCCAAATAACCTCCCCCCAAAAAACCCCCCCCCCCCGGGGGCCCCTTCCAACCGGCTCCCCAAATAACCCCCCGGGCCCCCCCCCAACCCCCCCGATCCCCAAAACCCCGGCCCCCAAAACCCCGGCCCCCTTTCAATCCTCCCCCAAAAACCCCCCACCTCCTCTTTAACAACCCCCCAAAAAAACCCCCCCCTCTCCCTCCTGGCCCCCCCCAAAAAATTTCCCCTTTAAAAAACCCAAACCCCCCCGGGGCCCCCCAAAAACCCGGCCCCCAAATAATCCCCCCCAAAAAAAGGGCCCCCCCCCTTTGGCCCCCCAATTAACCCAGCCCCCATACCCAAAGGCCCCCTAAACCCCGGCCCCAACCGGCCCCATCAATGGGAAAAACCCCCCACCCCGTACCAAATGGCCCCCCCCCTAATTTTAAAACCCCCTATATTTAATGCCCCATCTAACTCCCAAAAACCCGGGATTAACCTCCCCCCCTTAACCTTTTTAAAAATCCCATAAACAACCCCATTAATCCCCCCCAAAACCCCCCCCCCCCACCCGGAAAAATTGGCCCCTTTTTAAATGACTCCCTTTTTTCCCCCCCTTTTAAATTCCATCAATGGCCCCCTCTAATGGGTTTTCCCTTTGGAAAAACCCAATTTGGTTTTTTTAGGGATTTCTTTAGGGGCCTAAAATTTTTTTTTCAAAAAATTTATTTTGATTTTCCCCTTTTTTAATACCCTTTTTTTTTTTAAAAAATTTTAAATTTTTTTTTTTTTTTTTAAATGGGTTTTAAAAATTTTATAATTTTAAAAAACATTTATGTTTAATTTTAACCCTTTTTTAAATGGGAAAACCATTTTTTTTTTTTTTCGGGGTTTTTTTAAAGGGGGCCTTTTTTTAAATTTTTTTTTTCTTAAAAGCCTTTTTGTTAAATTTTTTCCATTAAATTTAAATTTTTTTAAATTTTTTTTAAATTTTAAAGAAAATTTTTTTTTTCTTTTTAAAAAATTTTCCCTTTTTGTTGAATTTTTTTTTCGAAAGGCCCCTTTTGCTGAAAATTTTTTTTTTCAAAAGGTAATTTTTTTTAGGGTTTTAAATTTTTGGCCCATTTTGTGTTAGGAAACAAAATTTTTTAGAAATTTTTAAGAAAAAATTTTAATTTTTTTAAGGATAAAAAATTTAAAAATTTTTTCCTTTTTTTAAAAAATTTTATTGGGGGATTTTCCCATTTTAATGGAATTTTTAAAAAAATAAAGGAAAAAAAAAAAAAATATTTTTTTTCGGGGGGTTTTTTTTTTTTGGGGTTTTCTAAAATTTTTTTTTGATATTTCTAAATTCCTGGGGCCCTACTACATAAATTTAAATTATTTAAAAAAATTTTAAAATTTTAAATTTAAATGATTTTAAACATTTTATTCTTTTTTAAGTTTTAAAAATTTTTAAATTTTCCCCAAAAAAAAATTTTCTTTAATTTTTAAAAATATTTTTAAATGTTTTAAAACTTTTTTAAATTCAAATTCAAATTTTAAAGAAAAAATTCTCAAAAGTTTTCCCCCCTGGTAAAAAATGGGAATTTAAAAAAAAAATTGACCTAATTACCCTTTTTTGGAAGAATTTTTTTTAAAGGGTTTTTTTAAAAAAAAATTCTTTAAAATTTTTAAGTGGTAAAAATTAATATTGTTTATAATTTTATTTAAAAAAATGTTTTTTATGAAAGAATTTAAAAAAATGAATTTTGTTCCACTTTATTTAAATTTTTAAAAATTTTTCCAGTTGCCAAAAATATCTATAATTCGGGCAATAACTTAAACAATTTTGTCTACAATTTATTATTTAGATGGTTCATTGACTTAATCATCAAAACCACCTTTATTCTTCCTTGGCATTATAATTGATTGTAATTAAGGTACGGTGGCAAAGTTTGAATATGAAATAAATTAGTATTTCCTCGGCCTGACTACTCCCACCCCCATAGTCCCTTTAAAGAAAAAATGAACTCACATGCACAAAATGACAAAAACGTTTCGATGAACACAAATAATAATAGTACACAGAATGGCAAATTAATTAGAGATGTCCCCTCGAGTTTTGAAGATAGGTCCTAAGGCTGGCTATCTCTTCTTTTTGAGATATGAACTCTTTTGTGAAGGAAATTTGAGTTGTATGTCAAATAATTGTTAATGCAATGTCTCATTAGGGTGATTTTTGTTGTAAATGATAGGCATTGATGAGATTTTTTATACAAGACTGTTTCCAATCATCTGGAATGTCCATTTTACTGCTCAGTCGTTTTGAATTGTCAAAATGGCCAACTTGCATTGTAGTTGCTATCGATGTATGTAATATGTGAAGGATCGCAATTCGCAAATGATATTTCATGAAGATTTATATAAGTGTAAGAAATTTATCGTTAATGACCTTTGCTCCTTAAATGTTTCGGTTACGATCATAGCTGCCGAATTACGCTCTTATTGAGAGGGCCTCTCATCTCTCTTTTTGCCTTCCTTTTTGGAAATTTGGACCTTACTTTCCGAACCCTCTTTTTTGCCCTCATTTCTGACAATTTGCATTCATTTTTGGGCTTTTAAAAAATAAACCTATTTTGAAAATATACTTATTCTATAAATATGCCTAAAAAGTCGAAATACTATTTGACCGTAAATTTATCTGAAAATATACCTACTAAAAAAGGGCGACATACTTTTTGACCAAAAATTTATATGAAAATTTACCTAAAAAAAGGTCGACATACTTTTTCCGAGAGGAATACACATGAAATTGCCCTCTTTGTGGGCCAAAACGTTATCTCCAAACGAATTCTCAAGGTTTGGCAGCTATGGTTACGATCTTGATAGGTATAGGATATTAGGATCATTGATCTTTACTTAAGCTCCAGTTGTTTCATTTGAAGTAGGTGGAAGTTTATACTTTTATACCTAGCCTGTTATGTCCCCCTACGTCAACAATGAGGGTCACCTTTTAATAATTAGTATTTTTATTGCATTATATTGGATTATTTTATTTTATAGATTATAACGTTCAAAATAAATTGTTTTATAATCTTTGTTTTCTATTGTTATATTAATGTTATTATCTCGTTTATGACAGTCCATAGATTTGTTTTGTACATCAATAGATCGACAAACTCAGTTCAAAGGAATAGACAAATAAGAGTAAAAGTTATGGTTAGGGTTATAGTTAGGGTAATGGTCATGGCAAGGGATACGGTTAGTGTTATGGTTAGTGATATGGTTGTAGTTATTTGATAAGGTTATGGTTGGGGTTAGGGTTATGGTTAGCGTCTTGGTTAGGGTATTGGTTAGGGTTATGGTCATGGTAAGGGTTATGGTTAGGGTTAAGGTTAGGGTTATGGATAGGATTATGGTTAGGTTTATAGTAAGCGTTTTGATTATGTTTATGGTTTTGGATAGGGTTCTGTTAGGGTAATGGTTAGGGCTATGGTTAGTGTTATTGGTAGGGCTCTTGTTAGGGTAATGGTTAGGGTTATGGTTGGGGCTATGGTTAGGGTGAGTGATCTAGTTATTAGTTAAGGTTATGGTTAGGGTTATGATTAGGATTATGGTTAAGGTTAGGGCTATGGATAGGGTTATGGTTAGGGTTATGATAAGGGTTATGGTTAGGGTTATGGTTAGGGTTATGGTTAGGGTTATGGTGAAGATTTTGGAAAGGGTTATGGTTTGAGTTAGGGTTATGGTTAGGGTTATGGTTTGAGTTAGGGTTATGGTTAGGGTTTTGTTTAGGTTTACGGTTAGGGTTATGATTAGGGTTTTGGATAGGGTTCTGTTAGGGTAATGGTTAGGGCGATGGTTAGGGTTATGGTTAGGGTTATGGTTATGGTTTAGGGTTAGGGTTATGGTTATGGTTAGGGTTATGGTTAGGGTTATGGTTAGGGTTATGGTTAGGGTTATGGTTAGGGTTATGGTTAGGGTTATGGTTAGGGTTATGGTTAGGGTTATGGTTAGGGTTATGGTTAGGGTTATGGTTAGGGTTATGGTTAGGGTTATGGTTAGGGTTATGGTTCAGGTTATGGTTAGGGATATGGTTTGGGTTATGATTAGGGTTATGGTTAGAGTTATGGTTAGGGTTATGGTTAGGGTTATGGTTAGGGTTATGGTTAGGGTTATGGTTAAGGTTATGGTTAGGGTTATGGTTAGGGTTATGGTTAGGGTTATGGTTAGGGTTATGGTTAGGGTTATGGTTAGGGTTATGGTGTTATGGTTAGGGTTATGGGTTAGGGTTAGGGTTAGGGTTATGGTTATAGGTTATGGTTAGGGTTATGGGTTGGGGTTATGGTTATGGTTTAGTTAGGGTTATGGTTAGGGTTAGGGTTATGGTTATGGTTAGGGTTAGGGTCATGGCTGGGGTTATGGTTAGGGTTATGGTTAGGGTTATGGTTAGGGTTATGGGTTAGGGTTAGGGTTATGGTTAGGGTTATGGTTAGGGTTATGGTTAGGGTAATGGTTAGGGTTATGGTTAGGGTTATTGTAAGGGTTATGGTCAGGGTTATAGTTATGGTTATAGTTAGAGTTAGGGTTATGGTTAGGGTTATCGTTCAGGTTATGGTTAGGGTTATGGTTAGGGTTATGATTAGGGTTATGGATAGGGTTATGGTTAGGGTTATGGTTAGGGTTATGGTTAGGGTTATGGTTATGGTTAGGGTTATGGTTAGGGTTATGAGGGTTATGGTTAGGGTTATGGTTAGGGTTATGGTTAGGGTTATGTTTAGGGTTATGGTTAGGGTTATGGTTAGGGTTATGGTTAGGGTTATGGTTAGGGTTATGGTTAGGGTTATGGGTAGGGTTATGGTTAGGGTTATAGTTAGAGTTACGGTTATGGTTAGGGTTAGGTTTATGGTTAGGGTTTTGGTTATGGTTAGGGTTATGGTTAGGGTTATGGTTAGGGTTATGGTTAGGGTTATGGTTAGGGTTATGGTTAGGGTTATGGTTAGGGTTATGGTTATGGTTATGGTTAGGGTTATGGTTAGGGTTATGGTTAGGGTTATGGTTAGGGTTATGGTTAGGGTTATGGTTAGGGTTTATGGTTAGGGTTATTGTTAGGGTTATGGTTAGGCAGGGTAATGGTTAGGGTTATGGTTAGGGTTATGGTTAGGGTTATGGTTAGGGTTATGGTTAGGGTTATGGTTATGGTTATGGTTATGGTTAGGGTTATGGTTAGGGTTATGGTTAGAGTTATGGTTATGGTTAGGGTTATGGTTAGGGTTATGGTTAGGGTTATGGTAAGGGTTATGGTTATGGTTAGGGTTATGGTTATGGTTATGGTTAGGGTTATGGTTAGGGTTAGGGTTAGGGTTATGGTTCGGGTAAGGGTAATGGTTAGGGTTATGGTTAGGGTTATGGTTAGGGTTATGGTTAGGGTTATGGTTAGGGTTATGGTTAGGGTTATGGTTAGGGTTATGGTTAGGGTTATGGTTAGGGTTATGGTTAGGTTTATGGTTAGGGTTTTGGTTATGGTTAGGGTTATGGTTAGGGTTATGTTTAGGGTTATGGTTAGGGTTATGGTTAGGGTTATGGTTAGGGTTATGGTTAGGGTTATGGGTAATGGTTAGGGTTATGGTTGGGGGGCTATGGTTAGGGTTATGGTTAGGGTTATGGTTTGGTTATGGTTAGGGTTATGATTAGGATTATGGTTAAGGTTATGGCTATGGTTAGGGTTATGGTTAGGTTTATGATAAGGGTTATGGTTATGGTTTGAGTTAGGGTTATGTTTAGGGTTATGGTTAGGATTATGGTTAGGGTTTTGTTTAGGTTTACGGTTAGGGTTATGGTTAGGGTTTTGGATAGGGTTCTGTTAGGGTAATGGTTAGGGCGATGGTTAAGGCTATGGTTAGTGTTATGGATAGGGTTCTTGTTAGGGTTATTGATAGGGTAATGGTTATAGTTAGGGTTTTAGTTAGGGTTATGGTTAGCGTTATGACTAGGGTTATGGTTAGGGTTTTGGCTATGGTTTGGGGTATGGTTAGAGTTAGGGTTATGGTTTTGATTATCGTAAGGGTTATGGTTAGGGTCATGGTTAGGGTTATGGTTAGGGTTATGGTTAGGGTTATGGTTAGGGTTATGGTTAGGGTTATGGTTAGGGTTATAGTTATGGTTAGGGTTATGGTTAGGGTTATGGTTAGGGTTATGGTTAGGGTTATGGTTAGGGTTATGGTTAGGGTTATGGTTAGGGTTATGGTTTGGTATGGTTGGTTATGGTTAGGGTTATGGTTAGGGTTATGGTATGGTTAGGGTTATGGTTGGTTATAGTTAGGGTTATGGTTAGGGTTATGGTTAGGGTTATGGTTAGGGTTATGGTTAGGGTTATGGTTAGGGTTATGGTTAGGGTTATGGTTATGGTTATGGTTAGGGTTATGGTTAGGGTTAGGGTTATGGTTAGGGTTATGGTTAGGGTTATGGTTAGGGTTATGGTTAGGGTTATGGTTAGGGTTATGGTTAGGGTTATGGTTAGGGTTATGGTTATGGTTAGGGTTATGGTTAGGGTTATGGTTAGGGTTATGGTTGGTTAGGTAATGGTTAGGGTTATGGTCATGTTAGGGTTATGGTTAGGGTTATGGTTAGGGTTATGGTTAGGGTTATGGTTAGGGTTATGGTTTGGGTTATAGTTTAGGGTTATGGTTAGGGTTATGGTTAGGGTTATGGTTAGGGTTAGGGTTATGGTTAGGGTTATGGTTATGGTTAGGGTTATGGTTAGGGTTATGGTTAGGGTTATGGTTAGAGTTAGGGTTATGGTTAGGGTTATGGTTAGGGTTATGGTTAGGGTTATGGTTAGGGTTATGGTTAGGGTTATGGTTAGGGTTATGGTTAGGGTTATGGTTTATGGTTAGGGTTATGGTTAGGTTTATGGTTAGGGTTTTGGTTATGGTTAGGGTTATGGTTAAGGTTATGGTTAGGGTTAGGGTTATGGTTAGGGTTATGGTTAGGGTTATGGTTAGGGTTATGGTTAGGGTTATGGTTAGAGTTATGGTTAGGGTTATGGTTAGGGTTATGGTTATGGTTATGGTTAGGGTTAGGGTTAGGGTTATGGTTAGGGTTATGGTTAGGGTTATGGTTAGGGTTATGGTTAGGGTTATGGTTAGGGTTATGGTTAGGGTTATGGTTAGGGTTATGGTTATGGTTATGGTTAGGGTAATGGTTAGGGTTAGGGTTGGTTAGGTTTATGGTTATGGTTAGGGTTATGGTTAGGGTTATGGTTAGGGTTATGGTTAGGGTTATGGTAAGGGTTATGGTTAGGGTTATGGTTAGGGTTATGGTTAGGGTTATGGTTAGGGTTATGGTTATGGTTATGGTAAGGGTTATGGTTAGGGTTATGGTTAGGGTTATGGTTAGGGTTATGGTTAGGGTTATGGTTAGGGTTATGGTTAGGGTTATGGTTAGGGTTATGGTTAGGGTTATGGTTAGGGTTATGGTTAGGGTTATGGGTTTAGGGTTGGTTAGGGTTATGGTTATGGTTAGGGTTATGGTTAGGGTTATGGTTAGGGTTATGGTTAGGGTTATGGTTATGGTTAGGGTTATGGTTAGGGTTATGGTTAGGGTTTGGGTAGGGGGTTAGGGTTATGGGTTAGGGTTATGGTTAGGGTTATGGTTAGGGTTATGGTAGGTTATGGTTAGGGTTAGGGTTATGGTTAGGGTTATGGTTAGGGTTTGGTTAGGGTTATGGTTAGGGTTATGGTTAGGGTTATGGTTAGGGTTATGGTTAGGGTTATGGTTAGGGTTATGGTTAGGGTTATGGTTAGGGTTATGGTTAGGGTTATGGTTAGGGTTATGGTTAGGGTTATGGTAAGGGTTATGGTTAGGGTTGGTTAGGGTTAGGGTTAGGGTTAGGGTTAGGGTTATGGTTTATGGTTAGGGTTAGGGTTATGGTAGGGTTATGGTTAGGGTTATGGTTAGGGTTAGGGTTATGGTTAGGGTTATGGTTAGGGTTATGGTTAGGGTTATGGTTAGGGTTATGGTTAGGGTTATGGTTAGGGTTATGGTTAGGGTTATGGTTAGGGTTATGGTTAGGGTTATGGTTAGGGTTATGGTTAGGGTTATGGTAAGGGTTATGGTAAGGGTTACAGTTATGGTTATGGTAAGGGTAATGGTTATGGTTAGGGTTATGGTTAGGGTTATGGTTATGGTTAGGGTTATGGTTATGGTTAGGGTTATGGTTAGGGTTATGGTTAGGGTTATGGTTAGGGTTATGGTTAGGGTTATGTTTAGGGTTATAGTTAGGGTTATGGTTAGGGTTATGGTTAGGGTTATAGTTAGGGTTATGGTTAGGGTTATGGTTAGGGTTATGGTTAGGGTTATGGTTGGTTATGGTTTAGGGTTATGGTTAGGGTTATGGTTAGGGTTATGGTTAGGGTTATGGTTAGGGTTATGGTTAGGGTTATGGTTAGGGTTATGGTTAGGGTTATGGTTAGGGTTATGGTTGGGGTTATGGTTAGGGTTATGGTTAGGGTTATGGTTAGGGTTATGGTTAGGGTTATGGTTAGGGTTATGGTTAGGGTTATGGTTAGGGTTATGGTTAGGGTTATGGTTAGGGTTACATGGTTAGGGTTATGGTTAGGGTTATGGTTAGGGTTATGGTTAGGGTTATGGTTAGGGTTATGGTTAGGGTTATGAGGTTATGGTTAGGGTTATGGTTAGGGTTATGGTTAGGGTTGTATGGTTAGGGTTATGGTTAGGGTTTAGTTAAGGGGTTATGGTTAGGGTTATGGTTAGGGTTATGGTTAGGGTTATGGTTAGGGTTATAGTTAGGGTTATGGTTAGGGTTATGGTTAGGGTTATGGTTAGGGTTATGGTTAGGGTTATGGTTAGGGTTATGGTTAGGGTTATGGTTAGGGTTATGGTTAGGGTTATGGTTAGGGTTATGGTTGGGGTTATGGTTAGGGTTATGGTTAGGTTATGGTTAGGGTTATGGTTAGGGTTATGGTTAGGTTATGGTTATGGTTAGGGTTATGGTTAGGTTTATGGTTAGGGTTATGGTTAGGGTTATGGTTAGGGTTATGGTTAGGGTTATGGTTAGGGTTATGGTTAGGGTTAGGGTTATGGTTATGGTTAGGGTTATGGTTAGGGTTGTGGTTAGGGTTATGGTTAGGGTTATGGTTAGGGTTATGGTTAGGGTTATGGTTATGGTTAGGGTTAGGGTTATATTTAGGGTTATGGTGGGGTTATGGTTAGGGTTATCGTTACGGTTATGGTTAGTGGGGTTAGGTTATGGTTAGGGTTATGGTTAGGGTTATGGTTAGGGTTATGGTTATGGTTAGGGTTACGGTTAGGGTTATGGTTTGGGTTAGGGTTATGGTTAGGGTTATGGTTAGGGGTATGGTTAGGGTTATGGTTAGGGTTATTTAGGGGTTAGGGTTATGGGGGGTTAGGGTTATGGTTAGGGAGTTAGGGTTATGGTTAGGGTTATGGTTAGGGTAATGGTTAGGGTTAGGGTTATGGTTAGGGTTATGGTTAGGGTTATGGTAAGGGTTATGGTTAGGGTTATGGTTAGGGTTATGGTTAGGGTTATGGTTAGGGTTATGGTTAGGGGTTGGGGGTTAGGGTTATGGTTAGGGTTATGGTTAGGGTTGTGGTTAGGGTTATGGTTAGGGTTGTGGTAAGGGTTATGGTTAGGCTATGGTTTAGGGTTATGGTTAGGGTTTATGGTTAGGGTTATGGTTAGGGTTATGGTTAGGGTTATGGTTAGGTTAGGGTTATGGTTATGGTTAGGGTTATAGTTAGGGTTATGGTTGGGGTTATGGTTAGGGGTTATGGTTAGGGTTATGGTTAGGGTTATGGTTAGGGTTTGGGTTATGGTTAGGGTTATGGTTAGGGTTATGGTTAGGGTTATGGTTAGGGTTATGGTTTGGGTTATGGTTAGGGTTATGGTTAGGGTTATGGTTAGATTTATGGTTATGGTTAACGTAAGGGTTATAGTTATGGTTACAGTTATGGTTACGGTTAGGTTTTGGTTATGGTTTTGGTTATGGTTTTGGTTAGGGTTTTGGTAATGGTTAGGGTTATGGTTAGGGTTATGGTTTGGGTTATGGTTAGGGTTATGGTTAGGGTTATGGTTAGGGTTATGGTTAGGGTTATGGTTAGGGTTATGGTTAGGGTAATGATTAGGGTTATGGTTAGGGTTATGGTTAGGGTTATGGTTAGGTTATGGTTAGGGTATGGTTAGGTTATGGTTAGGGTTATGGTTAGGGTTAGGGTTATGGTTAGGGTTATGGTTAGGGTTATGGTTAGGGTTATGGCTAGGGTTACGGTTATGGTTTGGGTTATGGTAAGGGTTATGGTTAGGGTTATGGTTAGGGTTATGGTTAGGGTTATGGTTAGGGTTATGGTTAGGGTCATGGTTATGGTTAGGGTTATGGTTAGGGTTATGGTTAGGGTTATGGTTAGGTTATGGTTAGGGTTATGGTTAGGGTTATGGTTAGGCTATGGTTAGGGTTATGGTTAGGTTATGGTTAGGGTTATGGTTAGGGTTATGGTTAGGGTTATGGTTAGGGTTATGGTTATGGTTAGGGTTATGGTTAGGTTATGGTTAGGGTTATGGTTAGGGTTATGGTTAGGGTTAGGGTTATGGTTAGGGTTATGGTTAGGGTTATGGTTAGGTTATGGTTAGGTTATGGTTAGGGTTATGGTTAGTTAGGCTATGGTTAGGGTTATGGTAGGTTAGGGTTATGGTTATGGTTAGGTTATGGTTAGGGTTATGGTTAAGGTTATGGTTAGGGTTATGGTTAGGGTTATGGTTAGGGTTATGGTTAGGGTTATGGTTAGGTTATGGTTAGGGTTATGGTTAGGGTTATGGTTAGGGTTATGGTTAGGGTTATGGTTAGGTTTATGGTTAGGGTTATGGTTAGGGTTATGGTTAGGGTATGGTTAGGGTTATGGTTAGGGTTATGGTTAGGGTTATGGTTTGGGTTATGGTTAGGGTTATGGTTAGGTTTTGGTTAGGGTTATGGTTAGGCTATGGTTAAGTTATGGTTAGGGTTATGGTTAGGGTTATGGTTAGGGTTATGGTTAGGGTTATGGTTAGGGTTATGGTTAGGGTTATGGTATGGTTAGGTTATGGTTAGGGTTATGGTTAAGGGTTATGGTTAGGGTTATGGTTAGGTTATGGTTAGGGTTATGGTTATGGTTAGGCTATGGTTGCGGTTAGGGTTATGGTTAGGGTTATGGTTAGGGTTATGGTTAGGTTATGGTTAGGTTATGGTTAGGGTTATGGTTAGGTTATGGTTAGTTAGGGTTATGGTTAGGCTATGGTTAGGTTATGGTTAGGGTTATGGTTAGGTTATGGTTAGGGTTATGGTTAGGGTTTTGGTTGGTTATGGTTGCGGTTGGTTAGGTTATGGTTAGGTTATGGTTAGGGTTATGGTTAGGGTTAGGGTTATGGTTAGGGTTATGGTTATGGTTAGGTTAGGGTTATGGTTAGGGTTATGGTTAGGGTTATGGTTAGGGTTATGGTTAGGGTTATGGTTATGGTTAGGGTTATGGTTAGGGTTATGGTTAGGGTTATGGTAAGGGTTATGGTTCAGGTTATGGTTAGGGTTATGCTTTGGGTGATGATTAGGGTTATGGTTACGGTTATGGTTAGGGTTATGGTTAGGGTTATATTTAGGGTTATGGTTAGGGTTATGGTTAAGGTTATGGTTAGGGTTATGGTTAGGTTATGGTTATGGTTATGGGGGTTAGGTTATGGTTAGGGTTATGGTTAGGGGTTAGGATTATGGTTGGGGTTATGGTTAGGTTTATGGTTAGGTTAGGGTTATGGTTATGGGGGTTATGGTTAGGGTCATGGTTAGGTTATGGTTAGGGTTAGTTATTGGTTAAGGTATGGTTAGGTTATGGTTAGGTTATGGTTAGTTAGGGTTATGGTTGGGGTAATGGTTAGGTTATGGTTAGGGTTATGGTTAGGGTTATGGTTAGGTTATGGTTAGGGTTATGGTTAGGGTTATGGTTAGGGTTATGGTTAGGGTTATGGTTAGGTTATGGTTGTGGTTATGGTTAGGTTTATGGTTAGGTTATGGTTAGGTTATGGTTAGGGTTATGGTTAGGTTATGGTTAGGGTTATGGTTAGAGGGTTATGGTTAAGTAGGTTAGGGTTATTTTTAGGGTTATGGTTAGGTTCATGATAAGGGTAATGGTTAGGGTTATGGTTACGGTTTTGGAAAGGGTTATGGTTATGGTTGAGGTTACAGTTATGGTTAGGGTAAGGGTTATGGTATTGGTTAGGGTTATGGTTAGGATTATGGTTATGGTAAGGGTTATGGTATTGGTTAGTGTTATGGTCAGGGTTATGGTAAGGATTTTGATTACGATTATAGTTAGTGTTAATGTTGGGTTATGGTCATGGCAAGGGATATACTTAGGGTTATTGTTGGGGATATGGCTACGGTTAGGGTTATGGTTAGGTTTATGGTGAGGGTTATGGTTAGGGTTATGGTTAGGGATATGGTTTGGGTTATGGTTAGGGTTATGGTTAGGGTTATGGTTAGGCTATGGTTAGGGTTATGGTTAGGGGTTATGGGGTTATGGTTAGGTTATTAGCTAAGATTATGGTTGGGATTACGGTGAGGTTTATGATTAGGGTTATTGTTAGGGTTATGGCTACGGTTAGAGTTATGGTTAGGGTTTTTTTAGGGTTATGGTTAGGTTAATGATAAAGGTTATTGTTAGGGTTATGTTAGGGTTATGGATAGGGTTCTTGTTAGGGTTAGGGTCAAGGTTAGGGTTATGATTATAAGGTTTATGGATAGGCTAATGATCCTGGAAAGGGTTATGGTTAAGGATATAGTTATAGTTATTAGCTAAGGTTTTAGTTCGGGTTAGGTTATGGTTATGGTCATGGTAGGGTTTTGGTTAGGGTTATGGTTAATGTTATGGTCAGGGTTATGGTTAGGGCTATGGTTAAGTTAGTGTTATTTTTATGGTTATGGTTAGGGCTATGGTGAAGGTTAGGGTTATGGTTAGGGTTATGGTTAGGGTAAGGGTTATGGTTAGGGTTATGGTTAGGGTTATGGATAGGGTTTTGGATAGGGTTATCGTTAGGGTAACGGTTAGGGCTATGGTTAGAGCTATGGTTAGTGTTATTGATAGGGCTCTTGTTAGGGTAATGGTTAGGGTTATGGTTAGGGTTATGGTTAGGGTTATGGTTAGGGTTATGGTTAGGGTTATGGTTAGGGTTATGGTTAGGGTTATGGTGAGGGTTATGGTGAGGGTTATGGTTAGGGTCATGGTTAGGGTTATGGTTAGGGTTTGGGTTATGGTTAGGGTTATGGTTAGGAATCTTATTAGGGTTATGGTTATGGTCATAGTTAGGTTTATGGTAGGGGTTATGGTTATGGTTATGGTTATGGTTACGGTTAGGGTTATGGTTAGGATTATTGCTAGGGTTATAGGTAGGGTTATGGTTAGGGTTTTGGTTGGGGTTAGGGTGATGGTTATGGTTAAGGTTAGGGTTATGGTTAGGGTTATGGTTTGAATTATGGTTACGTTTATGGGTATGGATGTGGTTAGGGTTATGGTTAGGGTTATGGTCATGGTTAGGATAGGGTTTAGGTTATTGGTGGGGATATGGTTATGGTTAGCAAAGATTATGGTTGGGATTAGGTTAGGCTTATGGTTAGGTAGGGTCATGGTTATGGGGTTGATTAGGGTTATGGTTATGGATAGGGTTATGGTTAGGGTATGGTTAGGTATTGGTTATGGTATGGTTTAGGGTTAGGGGGTTATGGTTGGGGGTTATGGTTATGGTTAGGGTTATGGTTTGGGTTATGGTTAGGGTTATGGATAGGGTTGTGGTAAGGGTTATGGTTTGGGTTATAGTTAGGTTAAGGTTAGGGTTATGGTTAGGGTTATGGTTAGGTTATGGTGAGGGTTATGGTTATGGTAATTAGCTGGGTTATGGTTGTGGTTATGGTTAGGGTTATGGTTAGGTTATGGTTAGGCAAGGTAATGGTTAGGGTTATGGTTAGGGTTATGGTGTTAGGGTTATGGTTAGGGTTATGTTAGGCTATGGTTGGGTTATGGTAAGGGTTATTGTAAGGGTTATGGTTAGGTTATGGTTATGGATAGGTTGCGGTTAGGTTATGGTTAGGGTAATGGTTATGGTTAGGTTACGGTTAGGGTTATGGTTAGGTTATGGTTATGGTTAGGGTTATGGTTAGGTTATGGTTGGGGTTATGGTTATGGTTAGGTTAGGGTTATGGTTAGGTTATGGTTAGGGTCATGGTTAGGGTTATGATAGGGTTATGGATTGGGTAATGGTTATGGTTAGGGTTATGGTTAGGTTATGGTTAGGGATATGGTTATAGTTATTATGGTTAGGTTTGGTTGGGGTTGGTTATGGTTATGGTTAGGGTTTTTGTTAGGTTAGGTTATGGCGAGTGTTAGGTATAGGGTTAGGGTTGGCGGTCAATGGTTAGGTTATGGTTACGTTATGGTTAGGTTTTGATTATGTTTATGGTTAGGGTTATCGTTTAGGTTATGGATAGGTTCTTGTTAGGGTAGGGTTAGGGTCAAGGTTAGGTTAGGGTTATGGTTATGGATAGGGTTATGGTTATGGTAAGGGTATGGTTAGGGTTATGGTTAGTGGCTTGGGTTAGGTTATTATTAGGTCATGGTAGAGTTTTGGTTAGGGTCATGGTTAGGTTAGGTAATGGTTAGGGTTATTTTTAATGTTATGGTTAGGGCTATGGTTGTTAGGGTTATTTTTTATGGTTTGGTTAGGGTTAGGGTAGGGTTAAGGTTATGGTTAGGGTTATGGTTAGGCTATGATTAGCGTTCTGGTTAGGTCAAGATTAGGTTTATGGTTAGGGTTACGGATAGGTTATGGTATGGTTATGGTAAGAGATAGGTTATGGTTAGGGTTATGGTTAGGGTTATGAATAGGTCATGGTGGGTTATGGTTAGGTTTATGGTTAGAGGTCAAGGTTAGGTTTATAATTAGGGTTAGGGATAGGGTTGGTCAGGTTAGGTTATGGTTAGGTTATGGTTGGCGTTATGAATAAGGTTATGTCGAATTTTTTGAAATTGAGGGTGAAGGTGCCCAAAGGGGGTGGCGGATTTTTAAAATTCAGGAGGATTTGGGCAAAATTCAAAAAATTGAGGGGGATTGGACCCAGGATAAAGCTATGGCTGATGGGTAGGGGCTAAATCTGTGAATGGCTACCAGTGAATAACCTCCTCTTTTTATGTGAGTTTTTAAACTTGTTTGCCAATTCAATTATATTAATTTTATGAATGAAATAAGTTAGATACCTATTGACTATGCTTTTGATATAATTTACGATAGAATGAATATTCAGATCAGATCAAAAGAATCATTCAAACCTGAAATCATTGAAACTGTTAGTTCATATATTATGAATGATAAGTTATAACTGATTATTTCAGACTGATCATTTCCTATTCATTGAGATTTTATCAAGTTTCCATCGACATTTGCTTATTTATATTTCTCCTAATTGTTCTGCTATTTGCAGGTAACAACACTGACTGATGTAGATCCAACTTGTACAGTAAATATAGAAATTGGTAGCATTGATTATTTGCCCTGCAAATCAAATTATGTAATTGAAAATGCATCTTTATATGTGACAACTCAAACATTGAATTTCCTTTACTTGATAAAATTTCAATACATTACTCGTTTCATGAAAATTTCTTCACTTGAAATATTATGAGGCTTCACACTACAGTTGAAGACAAGAGGAAGTAGGTTTTCAATAAGCCAGGTATTGTATTGATACTGTTGGGCTCCTATCTTTTATGCAAATTTTATTTGAAAGTTAGATATATTTGACCCTCGATCTGTGTTGCAGGTGGTCCCCAAGGGCACTCTGGAAGCAAATAGCCACTGTGACCTTTCTCCAACCACATCTACTGCAACATGGATCACAGGGTCTTACCAAAGGAATTGGCTGTTTAACTTATCTCAAACCATGAGATTTTTGTAGCCAATTTTTATTCGCCTGTCATCATGTCAATGATTCAAACTAGAATACTTTTAATACCTAATGTGCAATAACACTCTAACATACCTATGTTGCATCGTATGGTATGTTAATATCAGAAGACATGTTTCTTTGAATAGCACATTATGTACAAAAGTCTTCTAAACTTTTTTGTCTTACTTTTCTTTCAACTAAGGATGGCCCAAATGAATAACAACATTTATACATGACAAGATGATAACCCAAATCTTTTACTGAGCTAACCTAAATGTCCTATTCCTCATGATAAGACATTCAATTAATGTTATCACAAAAGGGCGGCAATATATTGAGATTTTAATCCCTAATGTTCCTATGTAAGTATATCAACCTTTTAAGCCAATGATATGGATTATACTTTAAATTGTTTCTAACAATTAATGGTCATTTAATACTTTCATGAAATATTAGATAGCTTGGTGATCTCTAGTCAATGGAAAATGAAAGTTATTCATTTATTTTTATGTGATGTATTTTTTTATTGTGATATTATGGAGTAAATAAAAAATTATTGTTTAACTCAAAATTATTGTTTAACTCAAATTTTCAGTTTCTTTTTATTAACATTTGATTACTTCTTTTATCTGTATATCAAGTTATAAAGTTTAAATTATTTTTTCTCATTTTTCTATATTTATTTTGTATATTTAGAAGTAATTAATTAATTAATTGACCACTTTTTAGTGGTCATGATGTATATTTACATTATGCATACTAGTCGGTTCCCGTCCTACGGACGGCGAATGATGGCAGCCGCATGAGCTAACGGCCACATGTCCCTTTGACAGTGAGTTGACCGAGTGAGTTTGGAGGGGAAATTCGAAACTTAAATTTCTACGAAAAAAAGCTTCCCACGCCCCCAACGGTAACCCAATATTGCCGACAATATTCTCAAAACCATAGCGAAGGAATTTTGAAAAAATTCGAAAATCCTTTTTTTTCCGAAAAAAGGGCGTGGCCTCTCACGCCCTTAGGGTGACCCAATAATTCGGACAAAATTCTCAAAACTTTTATTCATCATAAGCAACTTGATGGCGAAGGAATTTTGAAAAAATTCGAAAGTTTAATTTTTGCGAAAAAAAGGGCGTGGCCTCTCACGCTCCTCAGAGTGACCCAATAATTCGGACAAAATTTTCAAAATTTTTATTCATCATAAGCAACTCAATGGCGAAGGAATTTTGAAAAAACTCGAAAGTTTAATTTTTGCGAAAAAAAAGGGCGTGGCCCACCACGCCCCTCAGGGTGACCCAATAATTCGGACAAAATTCTCAAAATTTTTATTCATCATAAGCAACTCGATGGCGAGAGAATTTTGGAAAAATTCGAAACTTTAATTTTGCGAAAAAAGGGCGTGGCCCACCACGCCCCTCAGGGTGGCCGAGAAAATCTCATATTATTTTTCTGATTTATTATAAAGTTTTGCAACACGATGAAAAAGAATTTCGTCGCCTACTTGAAACGAATCGCCATAAATAAATAAATATATATATATTAACAACACGCATTATATATAGTAAGATAACTGACATTACTTTAAGGTGAATATGAATAAATATATTATTGTTATTTCCTTTGTAGGTGGCCTTTTTAACAGTCTTCATGATTGACTTAGTGCTTTCCCTCAGCACAACCGAGAAGTTTCCTTAGTTATAAATTATGAAAAAATATATCATATTATTGTGCTGTAAAAATTTTATTCATTCATTCATACTTCTTAATTTTGCAGGGATGGCAAGGTTTCAAATTGTACTACTTTTTGTGGTTCTGTTCCAGATCTATGAAGCATCCAACCCCTTACCAACAAAGCAGGAGTATGAGCGATATTTGGACCAAATCTTAATGGTTAGTATTTGAAATTTGTTGAAGATAGGTAGATAAGTGTTAGACCCCAATATGTCACCCATACTGATATGTCACTTGAAGTGTAATCAATATGCCACGTGTTCTAACTTCATGTATCCTACAGAAGACTCATTTGATTGACTACAGACTCTACTTCAGGTGACAAATCGGTACGGATTCCAAAAACTCAAACACCAGTTTGTCATCCTCGTACCGATTTGTCACTAGAAGTTGAATGAACCTAATATGATAAAGTATAAACTATTGCATGGACATTTTATGGAAGGTTTCCTCCTGCATTCCATATTTGTGCCTGGATTGAACGATTCTATATCAATCTTCATATCACAGAATAACATAGAGATTAATTTAGAGTAATGTATGGTTAAAAGGTACCATGCAATAGTGTATATTTTATTATATGAGGTTCACTTCAACTTCTAATGACAGTTCGGTACGAGGATGACAAACTGGCATTTGAGTTTTGGAATCCGCACTGATTTGTCACCTGAAGTGGAGTCTGTAGGCAATAAAATTAGTCATCTGTATGATATATGAAGTAAGAAAACGTGGTATATTGATTACACTTCGAGTGACGAATTGGTATGGGTGACATATCGGGGTCTAACAATAAGCGTAGCACAGTGGTTTAGGCTACATTTCAACTGAGAACACATTTTAATCGAGAACACAGTTTAATTGCCTATCATGCTAAGGGTGGGAACTCTCACCTTAACAGCCACATTGTTTACACAGTCAAGTGTACAGGAAACTGTGCAGGGGGTTAAATGAGGAGCTGCCCTCATTTAACAGTACTATGGATAATATGGATTAAAACTCACTAATTAATTATCACTGGCTTGATTAGACTTGAACCCTTCAATAGTTGCTGTTATAGGCTGTTACAGCTGTTAGAATAAAAGTAAAGCCTTCGGAATGATAAAAAATGGAGTGTAGATTGATTGCACCTCTTTAATTCTTTAATTGTAACTTCCTGGAGCTATTCCATTCGAATGGTTTTTCATAGATTCTTAAGTGTACAGTTCTGTGACAACAATACATTCCACTTTTGTATCACACACTATCTCCAGAGCTACATAATTATTATATGACCACTGTGGAGTGGTCTTATGAATACGAAGTTATTGAGACAAAATTCCCGCCTTCTCATTGGTCCAAATTTTCGAAGAGTATTCGTAACACCACTTCGTAGTGGTCGTAGAGTTATATCATAACTCATGAATTTATTGGAATGTATTGAACTTGTCACGTGACTGCGCTCTTATATTGTATTACAAAGGATACAAATACCGTTCATGGAAGAGCTCCTGGGGCTTGGTTCTTCAATTATTCCTGGTTGGATGTGCATTTGTTGGAATTGGAGTCAAACTTTGGTCTTAACAAAGAAACAAAATAAAAAACCACCTCATGTTTCATCATGTGTATGACCTAGTGGAATTTTTTGAAAATTCCACTGCTTATGTCGTGCAGATTTAACTCATTATTTTTAACTCATTATTAACTCGTGCTTTTTTCAACTCATTATTTTGAAATTTGACTGAGAATTTAATCTGAATATTCCCCATGTTATTCCTCTGGGTTGCATGTCCTTATGACTTTATGAGTACAGTAATAATACGATGATATTAGTTATGTCAAAATCAATGAAACAAAGTTCTGATTAGATATTTACTAGTTGTTCCGGGCCATGAGTCCCCCGTTAGGAATAGGAGAGCAGGGCAGCAATTTGAATTAGCAGCCATTAATAACAATACTCATGAGGAGAATTCAGGGAGGACTTTGCCAGAAATCATATCGGGTAACACTGCTGAGATAGATATCACTGGGTTTGGTGCATGTGGCCATGTCACGTGCTCCTTTAGTACTCACAAAGATGTGCAATCTAGTAGCGTTTGATAATTCAGATAAAATATCTTCAGTCGTAATAATAGTGCTGG